>PVKE010028496.1:0-20878 GCA_004027555.1 Craseonycteris thonglongyai
AAAAAAAAAAAAAAAAAAAAAAAAAAAAAAAAAAAAAAAAAAAAAAAAGGAGGATTAAAACTGCCATTGAGAGGATTTCTGTGAACTGAGTATGGTCTAGCTAAACCACGGAAGAATGTCCCACTGGCCTCAGGAAATCATCTAATGCCTCACTTACCAAGAGTGCCTGCTGGCATGCAATATTCAAACTTCCTATAGATTGGCATAAAAAATAATTATTGTGATTTTTTTGTGCAAGATGTTCATGGAAGCAAGGGTCCTGGTCACATAAGACTTTATTTTTAATAAATTCTCTTAAGGAGATAAAAAGGGGCAGTAGCTCAACACTGAATTTTATATTTTTATTCAGTTTGTTGGGTCACAAGACATATTTCTTTCTGGACTTTTTTTCTTAGAAAATAATAAGACCTGTAGTATAAAGCAAAGTGAAAGAGTAGAAAGTACACTCATTTTGGAATCAAACAGACCAGGGATTGGATACTAGTGCTGCCACTTCCTAGCTAATTACCTTGAATACGTTTATTAACCTATCTCAGCTTTAGTTTGCTCATCTATCACGTGAGGATAAAAGTACCTAACTCAAATGATTAACATGTGAATATCATCTTGTGCATCTGGCTCACAATAGGTATTCTATAAATTAGGTCTCTGCCATTCTGAAATGAAAACAAAGTAAATAAGCAAATGCCAAAGAAAAATAGCACTAACAAGAATGAACAAATTGTATCCATGATAGTTGCTACTCCATAATGAAATTTGTTTATCTAATTTGACAGTAGAGCATAATATAGCTCCTATGTGACAAAGTGCAGCATGAAATGAGCTACATCTCTAACAGTCAGATCTACCATGACAAGAAGTAGAACTATTTACTCCAACTGGGGCCTTAGTCAGCTTACCTTTAGGGAGTTTTTGTAAGACAAAGGATCCACTATCTAAGGAGTTAAATTTGTATTTTTTTTTTTTTTTGGTTATATTTTAAAGCCAGTTAAGAAACTGAAGTCTCATATTATTCAGCAACTAAGAAAAGAAACCAATGAGATGACATTGTAAAATATTATTGAAATGATAGAATTAAACATCCAGTAGAGGGGATGCTGGGATAGCTCAGCAGGCTGAGCGCTTGCCTTGCAACTGTATGGTGCGGGGATTGAATCCTGGTCCTGGCCTGTGCAAACCCACATGCTGAACTGAGGCACAACTGGTAACTGCCATGATGGCAGTGAAGGTTCTCGCTTCCCATGCAGGAGGCCCCCAATTCTGTTCTCACCCTGCATGGCCCCACACCCACTTGTATGGAACGAAACTATGTCACAACTAATGATGTACAACTATGGAGACTGCTCTGAGCCCTCTCCTCTTCTTTCTATCTTACTCTCTCAAATAATAAAATAAAATATTTTTTAAAAATCCAGTAGATAGTTTAAATTTTAGTGTTAATTGTTGTTTGAACACCTTCACTTAAAATTTTAGGACAGAATAGTCGTGAGGTTTGTTCTGACCTAGACCTCTGGCACTTCTAGTATGACTCACACCAACACTCAACTTTTATGAAACATTATAGTGGAGACCTACATACTAAAGATGAAATACAACCAGGCCACCACACATCATATGTACTTGACTGGAGGTACTCTAAGAGAGCTGGAAGTGGTTTTGGGTGTTCTATATTAAATAAGGGTTTGTTATAAAACATGCAATCATAGAAAACAAATACCATATTTTCCGGTGTATAAGACGACCGGGCATATAAGACGACCCCCTAATTTTACAGTTAAAACATAGGTTTAGGCCTATATTCGCTGTATAAGACTACAGCCTCAGAAGTGGGGGGTAGTCTTATACAGCGAATATAGGCCTAAACCTATGTTTTAACTGTAAAATTAGGGGGTCGTCTTATACGCCCGGTCGTCTTATACGCCGGAAAATATGGTAAGCTGAGAAGTATAATATCAGACAAAGTGCCAGGTACTCTGATGTATAAGTTGGAGTTTGGGTGGAAAAAATAGACCTGCTGTAAGAATCGCTGGAATAAAGAGATTAGTAGAGGAACTAAGGTTTACACAACTGTGAAGGGAGCTAGGGAAGTCAAAGTTTTGGCAGGCTGGAGGATTGGGGAATAGTCGCTGATGACTTCACCATAAAGCATTAGAGTAGGTAGAGTAGCTAGCGCTCACTCAGGAGTCTGAGAAACCATTGCTGCTGGTCACCGTGACCCAGGAGAGACATGGCAAAAAGCCACTGTGTCTCATCGCCGTGCCTTCTGAGAATATGGTTTCCTCTTTGCTCCAAGTGTCAAAGCTCTTAGCAACCTCTAAGTCAGAAGCACTCAGGGACAGGTATTAGGGGAAATGTAGTTCCCAGCCATGGTAGGTAGGGTGCTGTGTTGGTAACAGACAACCCAGATCCATGGTCACCTCTTGTGCAGAGATGTCCTTGCTCTCCTCGGGGGTGGTAAGAGTTTCACGGAATGTTTGAAAAGACAGGTTTTTTAGTATCACTTTTAGCATTCTTCTTCTGAGAACTTGGTGGATAAAAATAGAAGCAAAATGACTTAGTGAAAAGGTAAGAGAAATCAAGCATTTATGAGGATCTTTAGTGCAGCAGGCAGTAGGTGATTACATGTATTAGTTTATTTACTCTAACAACATAGATTGTTGTATTAATTTTTCATTTTACAGACAGGGCAAACTTTTAAAGGTTAAATAAGTGGCCTCTGAATCATTTAACTGGTAGGTGATAGTGTAGATGGAACGTAGGTTTGGGTCTAAAACACACTGCTATTTCTACCACACCATAAAACCTCCGTGAAAGGAATAAAAACTTTGACACTGCTTAGAGCAAAACACAAGTATTTTTAATATTAGTAAAAGTCTAACATTGGCATTTGTTTAAGGCTCAATGTGTATTTTCTGGTCCTCCTGCATCAGAATAACCAGGATAATCTGCATTTTAAACTAGCTCTCTGGGTGACTCATTTACCCCACAGTTTGGGAATCACTGATTTAGGTATTTCTTCAATCATCAAGGTGAACATAAAATCATGAGAAAGAATCAATTTTACTGAAACAAATAGAGTAGGATATATTATAATACAGAGTTATGCAAAGTTTCTATCCATAAGAATGAGAGGCAGGCCAGATTCCTAACCTCTTTGTTCGTTGTTGCTTTGCATAATAGCCCTGCAGGAATTAACTAACACATTCTGATGATTTCCAAATTAAAAGGAATCTCAAGAAATAAAAAAAACAACTACATAGTTTTGTTTCGTTTTGTTTTTTAGGAAAAATCAGTACAGTTAACTAAGGGCATACATTTTAAAATATATATTAAAGCTGTCTTATGATTATTTTCTTGCCCTGCTAATTGTCACGTGTTTAGCAAGTAGCCATACACTGCAGTCAAGTAGCCATGCACTTAAATCCATTTTAGTTTCCTACATAATAACCTAGTACACTCAGCCCTTCAGTGAGCTGGAAGACACTGTAGTGAGTCCTAGTGCTTGTAGTCATTCCTCGGGAACTTTTAGGACATTCTGTGCCTCTGGTCCCAATTTTTAAGTTGAATATAATGACGTTAATTGGAGAGACACCTTTTATGTGTAGAAATCTTTGCCAGCTTGAAGCTTATATTCTAAACACATGCATGAATACCAGAAAAATTATATTAAAAAAAATAAACCATAAAATTTCAAGTGCATCATCTAGAGAATTTAAGCGAAGAAGAAATTCTTGATTGTGCTGTGCTCTATGGGGCTAAACAAGTGTGCTGCTAGATTATTTTTTGGTAACCAGTACATTTTAAAAACCAGTTCTTAGGCCCAGATAGTCTGCACAAGATAGAAACACAAACTATTTAGATCTGATAGGCTAAGGAAATCATCAGTTAATTTTAGCCAATAGCTAAGTCTTATAATTGATTAAAAAAAAAAGAAAAGAAAAGAAAAATAATTTATTTCGAGGCTCTATGAAGAGAATATAAACTAAAAGAAATTTCAAATTGGAAAAAGGTGGTTCCTCAAAGTTGTTAGCATTCTTTTTCCCAGAAGACCCATCACTGGGCCTCACTGGCTCCCAGTTGCCTGATTCCTTCGCAGCATGATTTCTACCACCTGAGAACCATAAGAAGCCAGAACCGTGTTCCAGAACTACGTGACCGGTCAAGCCTTCTTAGTGGGGATCTGCTTCAGGCTCATCGTCACTGTGTTGCCTTCGTTCCTACAGCATCTGTCTTTTTGATCATTTAATCTGGATTTCAGACTGTGTGCACTGGCTACCATTTTGTCCTTTGGTTTTCTGTCTCCATCTCACTGGCCTTTCAATCTTCCTTGCCATTCTTACACACACTTCAGACTCAGACACCTGGCACTCAGTTCCACTTGGAGGCCCTTGTGGTTTTTCTAGCCCAAGTTCCGCACCTATTGCAGTCATATGGATGTTTACACGTGATTCTAATACACGGTGAACTCACAATTTCTTGGCTGACGAGTCAACTATCGAGAAAGATTAGTTCACCCATCAGTGTCTAACGTTTTGGCTTCCCTGGCCTCGTCGGAAGAATTGTCTTGGGCCACACATAAAATACACTAACACTAACGATAGCTGATGAACTGAAAAAAAAAAAAAATAGTGCAATAATAAATCTCATACTGTTTTAAGAATTTGTGTTGGGCCTCATTCAAAGCCATTCTGGGCCACAGGATGGACACTCCTGAAATAACCAGTCTTACCTTAGACCTCTATTTCCCATGTTTAATGTGGATGTTTTCCTATCTTTCTCCTAAGGTAGTTTTGAGAATTAAATGAGATGACACATAAAAAGTGCTTACGTGTAACACCTTTCACTTAGTAAGGATTGAACTAAAGAACTGATGCTCATTTTTTTCCATTTTGTTTCATCTATACTGCTTTGACATTTATGTAAATTAAAAACAAAACTTGTTTCATGCACTATCTCACCCGCTTTTCCTAACATAAATATAACATTAAATACATGTTTGAAATCTCTACGGTAAGAAGTATATAGTCTCTTCATTTGAAAACCTCACAGCCTAGCACCCGGCTGGGCTTGGTAGCTGGCGTACAAGACGTCATTACTGATGGGAATAAAAGTGAATGGGGGTCTGGAAGGGTGCGAATGGCAGATGCCAGGCTGCCTGTTACATGGGATTCCTGACAGGATGTCTTCTGTGAATTAATGATTCAGAACACCAGGTGGTCAGTCACAAAGCTTCCCAAAAAGGGAAACAAGTGGGAGGAGGGGAGGAATTTCACATAAAAGCTTAAGTTTCACTGCAGCGAATTCAAAATTGTTCGTTTTCACTTCCAAAAGTAGGCAGCTGGTATCACAGCTTCACCCCAACTGTCAGGGCCGGCGGTTGGGTTGTGAGGCAGGATGGTGCTGGACTGCATCTCACTCCCACGCTGCCTCCAGGTTCTCATGATCTCAAAGATTCCTTTACATTTGGATTCACTCTCATAGGTAAATGTTTGTATTTAAAAAGTGACATCTTCAGTTTTGTTTTTTTTAATTAAAGTCAACAAGCACTGAATTATTTTAAAACTCTGTAGGGATCAAACTTGGCAAAAATACATCAACTTGGAAGAAAATATTTTACTAGTATCAAGACTCCCCTTTATTTTATAGCCATACCCGCTTTGGAATCCTGAGGGTCACAGAAGTACAGAAACCACTTTCACTAAAAATTCTGGCAAACTTTATTGAACTCATGACTGCCTTGATAATAAGAACAAGGCCATGGATCCCTGAAGCTTAACCCCAAAGAATACATGATTTGATAAAACTTAAACTTGCACATGTGTATATGTGTGTACATGCACGCACGCGCACACACACACACGGAAACACTTTTGCCATTGAAATATTGAAGACTCGTAACGTATAAGCACATCTCCTCTCATTATCATAGCAACTTGTAACTCAAGAAGATGCAATTCAAAAGCCTGCCAGAACAACATTTATCCCTAATTTAACTAATTTGACTTTGCAGATCTGCTCTTCATTTTTAGAGTTCTTCATATTTTATGATGTTTAGCATCTGAATATATTTTCATGTTTATGAACAGGTAGTGGCACTATACGTGATATCTCAGCTTATATCAACTCTTCTGTGTCTATCAGCGGTAGATCAGACAACTATACAGATTACACAAATCCTACACATTAACCTGATAAAGGTAGAAGATAAAATAGTATGTTCTAAGAGAATGTACCAATGATCACTAGTTGGGCCTATTTAGCAGTTAAGAAATTATAGGATGGAGTATATTTAGGTAAATTTAGCGGACATATATTTGAAGCCAGAACCCCACCACCTAAGTGAAAGGTCCGAATTCTTCCCTAATTCTAATGTAATCATTCGTTCAGTGAGAAATATTCTGCAGTTACATCAGGACTTCTGCAAGTTTGTTCGTATCATTCTGTTCTGTTACTGAGACTGCGGTGGCATATCTTGGGGCATGCTCTTAAGTCAGGGGTGTCAAACTGGTGGCCAGTGGGCCGCATGCGGCCCCCAAGGTAATTTTTGTGGCCCACGATGCTCTGAAATAAAATGACAATAGAAAAAATTGTTATGAAGGAAATAGCACTTAGGGGAGATCGACGCAATACTGTACACACAATTCCCTCGTTAACCCTTTAACTACTGAAGACTAGTATACACATGGCCCAGTGCCTTTCCTGGGGGCCTGTGGGCGTGTATAAACACACTGACTCCGTTCTGGTGATGTTTGTAAATGGATGTGGCCCGCATGAATCTTGCCTGTTGCACCAAATGGCCCGTGTTTTAATTGAGTTTGACACCTCTGTCTTAAGTTAATATAGGGAATAGGGTGACTCCCATCTAAAACTTTGGTACTTGTATTTTCTGAGTAATATTGTTACTACAAGCCTGTTTCAAATACCAATACTTAGTTTTAATTTAAAAGTGGCGACACTAGATAACAGCAAGCTGCGATCAATACCAATTTTGGGTAAAGACCAACTTTGGTGAGGATGTAGAGCGACATTAATGGTCGGAATACAAAAGGACTCTGCAACTTAGGAAAACAGTTTTGTAAATTTTTAGGCTGCTAGATAAAATAAGTTTTTCTCAAATTCTGTGTCTCATTTAAGAATCTGTAACTGAAATTACTAATGGACCTAGTGCAGGTGATAAGTATCTCTATAATCCCAGGAATATGTAAAAGTAAGAAAAAAGTATAAAAATAGAAATTATTAATAGTTTTTCACTCTCTGAAAAGATTTTGAAATTCTATTAGGATTTTTTTAGATGTATGTTATTTATTACTTGAAATGTTTAAAAGACAACATTGCATTAGAGAATCTGGAGAAAATATACAAGAATTTTCTTGTTAGACCGGATTTATTTTAAAATGAACAAAAAGGTTGAATGTTATTAGGTTTTCTAATTTTTACTTTAATTTTTAAAAATATATACACATTATTAAATATAATTCAGGTCTTTGACTACAAAACCTTCCAAATTCTTTGACTAAAAATGTTCTTACAACTTGGCAATATGCATTTAGGAAGATATGATATCAATCTCCAAGCTTAGAGTTTAGATAGATAGAATATATACCTTTACTTTTTGTTATTCAATTTACTTTTATACCAAATCCTCATTCTGATGGAGTGGTAGGATTCCTCTTCATGTCTTCTTCCTCGCCATTGCCAAAAGTCATTTTATTTCCCTCTGAGACTTCAGGCTTTCAAAAACCAAAATTAACAATTCACTTTTTCCTCTGATTTCAGATGCAAACATATTCTTTCTCTGGGTGCCACCGCCAAGTTGCTTTAATGAGTTCTGAAGCAGGCACGCATCGAGGACAAATAAATTAATTATGAGTAAAAGAATTCATCTATATTTCAAAAACAATATCCTGCTACAGCAACAAAAGCAGTAGAACTTGGCCTGCTCTTTTTATATAGTCATTTCACTTCTGGAAAGCACTGTTCAGGAATTAGTCAAAAATGCGAACTACATTTAGCTGCTGACCCTCCATTGCAGATTATCCTTAAAAATTTAAATTGTTGGCCATCTAGAAGCCTGACAAAGAAGAATGAGTTAAGTAACTACATTACAGTCTCTTAATGGAACATTATTCAGCTCTGAGCAAGACAGTGTGACATGAAGAAATTATTGGTAATAGAACGAGAAACAAAATACAAAATGAAATTGAGTTTTACCTTCCAAACATTTCTTGACTATGTCGTCTTCTCTCCATCCTCACAGACTCAACTACTTTCTAGACCACAATTCTCTCTCGCCTGAATTATTCATACATTTCTAACGTGGCTTCCCTGTTCTGGATTTCTCCCCATCCCATCTGTTCACTGCATTGTAGCCAAAATGATTCTTTTGACAGAAATCAGATCTTGTCATCCCCATGCTTAAAATTCTTTCAGAGCATACCTTTCTCTTAGAACTAGGAAGGAATGCCACCTGGGTTTATGGGGTTCTGCATGACCACACCCCAGCATTCTTCACAGCCCAGCCTTATTCCTCTAACCACCCTCCATTCTATACTTCAGCCATATTGAACTTCTTTTATTTATTCACACATACTATTCTCTTTCACCTTAGAGCTTTTGCCAATGCTGTTGCCTGCGCATTAAATACCCCTCTGTCCACCCTACCCCCTTCTATCTGATTGAATCTTTCAGATCCTTCAGGTCTCAACTAAGACATTATTTCCTTGAATCCTCAGATTTGAGTAGGTGCCCCTTTTAGGTGGTTCATTATATACTCCTCTTTTCTTCTCACCCACTACCCTGTGTTGTAATCTCTTGTTTATTATCTGAATCTCTAGACTGTGAATTCCACAATGCAGGACTTCCATTTTCCTGCTATATCTTGAAGATCTAGAATAGAGGGTCTAAAATAGAGTGAGTGCTCAATAAACACATGTGGAATTAATAAATATATGAATGAATGGCCAAAAATGTTTATCATGGGATGATGAAAATATGGATAGCTTTTGCTCCTTTTTGAAATTCTTCATATGCTAAATTTTCTACAAAAAACAAAAAACAAAAAAAAAACTTGTATTCTACCAAGGTAAGAATACATACTTTAGATGGCCTACCAGTTACTAATGTGGGATGGCTAAGACTTCCCGAACTATCCTAGGACTTTAGGCTGAGCTGAGTCTAGGAGCAGTCTCAAAAATTCAAGGACTTGAGAATGGGCAGGACCTGCAGAGTGTGCATCACCTAGTGCTGAAGGAGCAGGTTGAGATGGGAGAGTCCAGGGGTGGGGAGGTAGCCATTAGGAGGAATCTAAGGCAAAGCCAGGTCAGGCCACCCAACTGTGCCAACCTCCCATAGCTGTTTACTACATCCAGTTTTCAGACAACCAGATTTCTAAAAATCCATAGAAGGGAATGTGAGAGGAAGGGGTAAGGGGAAGAGGACACCTAGAAACATTTCTGAAGGAAAGAAAAGATCATAGCAATTCCTTCCTTCCTTCCTTCCTTCCTTCCTCCCTCTTTCTTTCTTTCTTTCTTTTTTTAAAGATTTATTTTATTGATTTTTGACAGAGAGAAACAGACAGAGAGAGACAGAGAGAAGGGGGAGGGCCCAGAGCAGTCTCTATAGTTGACAATAGTTTTCCATATAGTTTCACTCCACAGGCGGGCACGGGGCTGCGCAGGGCAGGAACTGGGCTGGGAGCCTCCCACATAGGTCCCAGCAAGAACTGAACTGGGGGCACACCCCAGCTCAGCATGTGGGTCCGCACGGGCCGGGGCCAGGATTCGATCCTCGGTCCCCGGGGCTTCAAAGCGAGGGCTTAACCCGCTGAGCCATCCCGGCTTCCCCTCTTTCTTTCTTTTTTAATGGGAAATTTACATCATCAGCATGGGTGAACACCAGGACACTTTCATTGCTATTGACAGCCTGAGGATTATTATATGTCTCAAAGACCATTGGGGTGGCTGTCTTGAAACTAGTATTTAAGCTAATTGCTTTTTGTGTGACCCCAATAAAACTTATTTTCTGGGCCTTGGTTTCCATTTCTGTAAAACTAAAGAATTAGCCTAACTGATCTCTTTAGGACTTTTATTTTCTTAATTAAAACATTTTGTGTTCTCTCATTCTGGGCTTAATGCCCAAGATGTTTGACAAAATAAATATGTCTTGAAGAGATATAAGTAGGAAGTCATTTCACCTGTATTATGACTAAAGCACGGAGTGAATTTTCTGATTTTCAGATAACACCTTGATGTACGCTTGATAGTTTCTGAGTAAACTTACTTTACATGTGATGAAACACAGTACATTTAAATTGGCTCTAGTTTAGTCTAAAAGCCATGGGCATCTAACACATTCATACCCATAGACAACATTAGTAGGATTTCATTTACTGCTAATGCTTGGTGCTAGAAATACATCAAAGTCAAACACAAAAGTCATTTGTTTTATGATTAATGTCTAACAACTTGGAAAAAATTATTTAGTAATTCTGTCTCAGTGCTGTAAAGAGAGGCAAAATAATATAGAAAATATTGAAATTCTCACTATAGAGCATGAGCGAAAACCACACGTAAAAGAATAATCTGGACATAGTCTGCATTATCTCTTTACTCCTAAAACCCCTTCGTCCCTGAAATCCCATCATGACATTTCCCTAGCCCTGTCTTGGTTGAAGGCAGGGAAGAGAGTAAAGGTCTTCAGTTCCACCTTCAGACAATCTTGCTCTGATATTAGTGACCCAGCGACACTTGCTCCAATACCTGGCATTTTAAAACCTGTTTTTAACTGGGTTAAAATATTCAAGTCACCCTCCCTGGAAGTTTCCTAATGATATCCCTGCCCTGGATATTCTTTCCTGACTATAATTTTCAGGATCATTAAGGGTCTCAAAGAGAAATTAGGCACGGGTTACCTCTAGTAATGACGGTTTATGGTAGGAATTGCCCCCAGAGGGTGGTCTGAAATACAATGCTGCATTGTAACCAGGGCCATGCCAGACGTAGATGAATAACAGCCATCATGAATACCAGAACAATAACTAAGCATTGTTCGGAAAAACAACTTTTCTTTTTCCTCCTCCCTTGTCTTTTTTTAATTAACTTACATGAACAAGAAGAAACAATATGATTGTACCAGGTTGTTAACTTGAGTCTCAGAGGCACCAGACCTCTCTTGTGTTCAGAAATGAAGATACTTTCCGACAATGTATAATCTGTCCAAATCATCTAGACCCTGAGTAGCAAGGTTGGTTTCATTTGACCTACAAACACTGTCATGCCATGTAAACATAAGAGAATATGGGATCTTTTACTTCAAAATGGGGCAACGTAAATGAGCAGGCACTTTGGGGCTTGGTGAATTGACTGAGTACATGGCAGATGAATAGGAAGGACAGTTTATGAGCAAAGGCACCATGAAACCACTGTGGCTCTCTGCACACTCACCTATCTGCTACAAGAGCCACTTGTAACACTTGTAGATCCTCAGGGGATGTGACAATCCCTAGACTCCATTGTGATACCTTTAGAAAGACTATCTGTAACAACAGGTCAATTCTATCTGTTCTGCAAAGAGGTCTCACTAAGGGTAAGCAATTGTGAAGTTATGCCAGTGTATTTTCGAGTATGATTTACTCTACAAGAAAGTATGAGAAATTGATAAAAATGCATTTAAATCTACCTATAAACAAAAAGTGTGCTTTTCACTCTTCACCAAGGGAATATGAAAGCTTTTTAACCAGAGGCATATCCAGGGCTCCCTGAATTCACCCTCTAAAAAACAAAATGGAAGCTTCACAAAACTGAGCCCAGCTTCCCATTGAAACCATCCACTTCAACAGTAACACTTTCTATCACGTGAGTTGAGGTGAAAAAAATAGTAAGAGATTTTTTTAATGATCTGTGTGTATCATCTTCTGTTTATATTTATTGCAATTATTTATGTACAGCATTTAGATTTTTTTGTCTTGTAATATGTTTCTTTTTTTTTTTAAGATTTATTTTATTGTTTTTGACAGAGAGAGACAGAGAGAAGGAAGAGGGCCCAGAAGAGTCTCCATAGTTGTACATCACCAAATTTTTTAGACATGGTTTTGTTCCACACAGGTGGGCATGGAGCCACGCAGGGACCCACACAGGGAGCCACACAGGGTCATAAGGGGGCCAGGGGCCTCTCGATAGGAGGCACACCCCTGAGAACCAGGGGTGAGCCGGGGCCTCCTACATGGAAGCTCGCCCGGGCAGAAGCCAAACTACCCCACACCCTGTCTGACCACATGAGAAACACACCCAGTTCAGCTTATGGGTGTGCATGGGCAAGGATCAGGCTCAATTCTCAGACCTCCAGGCTGCAAAGCGAGTGCTCAACCCACTGAGCCATCCCGGCTTTCCCTGTTTCATATTTCCTGTTTTGTTTTGCTTTTTGTTTGTTTTGTTTTGTTTTGTTTTTGTTTTTTGTGTTTTGTTGGGTTTTTTGGGTTTTTTTTGGTCTTTTTTCTACTTTGTTAGATTTGTCAAGGTTTGTTTTTCTTCCCCTTGCCTTAAAACCATTTGGGAAATTATTCATATTATTTCTATTATTTTAGTGGTGATCCTTAAAATTTTAACATGCAAACTGCATTTAAGCATGGTTCAATGTATCTTTCCTCCTTTAAAAAAGGACCTTAAAATGCTGTATATATGATCACTCCTGTCTGTATTAAAAAACTTTGTCTATTGTCTTGTTTTTAAGTTGAAAAAATATTAGTTATTTTTAAATATATTATTTATTTATTTATTTTTATTTTTGACAGAGAGAGAGAGAGAGAGAGATACAGAGACAGAGAGAGAACTGAACTGGGGGAGCTCCCAGTTCAGCACATGGTTCCGCATGGGCCGGGACCGAGACTCGATCCCCAGTCCCTGGTGCTGCAAAGTGAGCGCTCAACCCACTGAGCCATCCTGGCTTCCCCAATTAGTTATTTTTAGACTCTTTAGATTTGCTCAGATCTTTCTCGATGTCTTTGCTTACCCTTACGTTTTGCATCCAATTCCTTCATTCTTGGCTCACTCTTAATTACTGAAATCTATATTGTGTAGTATTTCTTTCAGTCAGTGTGTGAGTAGTGAAATCTCTCAGTTGCAGTATATCTGAAAATACCTTTGGTTTATATTCATTCCTGAGTGGTAGTACAGCATCCCATAGAACTCCACATTAATAACTATT
Organism: Craseonycteris thonglongyai; assembly: GCA_004027555.1. Lineage (NCBI taxonomy): Eukaryota > Metazoa > Chordata > Mammalia > Chiroptera > Craseonycteridae > Craseonycteris > Craseonycteris thonglongyai. Next base: position 13,201 of record PVKE010028496.1, read on the forward strand.
ATGGTTAAGCAGCTTTAAAAAAATCTCATTATCTTCACACATCCACAATGCTGACGAGAAACCTATTGTGAGGTCTAATTGTCTTTCTGTTTATAGATATTGGTTTCTCTAGCTCCTTTGACTATATTGTCCCTATCTACACTATAGTGTGTCTACATTGATATACAGCTTTATTTATATGTATAGGGAGACAAGAAGTCTGTCTGGATAAAATATAATTAGGGATCAATTTTCTTCAGTTTACAAGGACTGTAACAAAATTCTGTGTTTTCACTGGGTCTATGTTTCCCTGCCTCCATTCATTTCCCCTATTGTAGGGTCTACAGTACAGCTAGGGTAATCATTTAAAATATAAATTGGATTATATCATTTCCATATTTAAAACAGTAGAGATTTTTCTGTGTTCCTAGAATAAAAACTGGAATCCTAAACAAGATCTAAAAGGCACGGTGTCACCTCTCCAATTTATCATGGACTGTTTCTCCTTTGCTCATTGATGGTCAGTCACATTGACCTCCTCTTAGTTCTTCCCCACTTTTGCTCAGTTAACTTGTAGTCGTTTTTGAAGTCTCATTTTAATCTCCTAAAATTAAGCCTTATTAATCAGCTAATAATTATTAACTTGTTTATTAATCAATAAATAAACTAATCTTGTTCATTAATTCACTAAATTACTTCTCTGACCCTTTGGAATACATCAGGTCTTTCTAAGACGTGCTGTCATAACTGCCTGAACTTTGTTTCAAAGGGTAATAAGACTGTAAGAGGGCTGTCCGGAAAGTATCCAGCCACGTAACAGTCTCATTATGTTGACAATGGCTAGAATTTTTCCGGACAGCCCTCGTATATAATCATATAATTGTCTACCTTGACCATTTGAGGTAAGAAATCCCTCTCTCTCTTTTCCTCACCATTGTTATCCTAGCAACAGAATAACTCTCATTATTTAGTGGTTATTTTAAACAACTAATAATAAAGTAATACTTTTTAAACTATCAGTATGTTCTTTGTTATTTCTCTAATGTGCATAGAAGGACTCTATTGCCTATTAACCTAAGAAAATTGCTTATTAACACTTAGTAGACCTGAGATATCATTGCTACCGATCTTTAAGCCTTCCTATAATAAATTTGCAATTTGTATTACATGGGACTGTGTTTTTAATGTAGTTAATCATTATTTACCATCCTAAAAACAGGTGAATGTCCACCTGATATTCTGCTTTGGATAATGCTTCCTAGAGAAGATTTCTAGTGCCTCTTTGTTTTTTACATATATAATTCATTGGTGTTTAACATTGTTTTTTTCCAAGAAGTGAAATTATTAAAATTTAATTATGCACATATACATGAAAGTAAATATGCTTCAGACAGAAAAGCATGACTGTGGGTATCATAAGCTTAACTAAGCAGGAAGCAGCCATCTGGTGAAACAATTTTCACACTTTGATGATTGAAGTGGCCTGATATTACCAAGTGTGATAATTTTCTTTAAAGGAGCTTTTTATTAAAGATATAACTATACTGAGATAATCCAAGGAAAGTACAGTCTGACAGATGGAAGGAAAATGGAAAGTAGTTTTTATACGACCCTTAAAAAATAAACTATGATGAGCCAAAGACTTGGTTCATCATTAATCCTATTTAAATGATTCCCATCCCCTACCCTCCCTTAGTTTACACTTCTGTCAAAATTATAATTTGAAATTGCTCACTCACTTTTTTCTTTTTTTGAAATGGAGAGAATAAAAGTCTTCAGCTTCCCACTAAACAAATGTTAGTGGTTCTCTATGTCCACCTCCATCCCATCCCAAGGCTGACCAAAAAAGGAAATTGCTTTTGTTGTTTCTTCTTCTCCTTCTGCTTCTTTTCTTTTTATGAGCATTGCTGGTGGCATGACTAACAACTTGTGTATATATGCACATATGTGTATGTGTGTGATATATACTGCATATATATTATTATATGTATATGTGTACTTGTGTACACATATACAAATGTCATATATAGATAGATAGATAGATAGATAGATAGAAAAGGTGTCCCAAAATTCATGCAAGATTTGAACTTTGCGTCATTTGTGTGGTAAAATGTTGCCAACAACAAAAAAAAGACAGTGTGTCAGCTGACAATTCAGGGTTATTAAAAATGGAGAACTACATGAAGGAACAATGCATTTTCATTGTTGAGCAATGAAAATTTACAATTTTTAATTATAAATCTGTGTTTTCTATCAAAATTACTTCTTGCATGAATTTTGGGATACCCTTTATGTCATATATATATATATATATATATATACATATATATATATATATATATATGCCTCAGAGTATTTGTTTCTTTATAATATGTTGTGTCAGTTAGGATTTTCATTCAGCTACTGTATCAGAAACAATGAACAACAGTGGCATACACGTGACAGAAGTTCATTTTTCTCTTGTGTAAAAGAATTCCACTTTTCGTCTAAGGTTCTTCTCTGTGTTTTAGTATGTGTTTTCATTTTCAATTTTCCTCATTGACCTACATGGCTGCTTGAGCTCCAGGCACTGCATCTGAGCTCCAGACTAAAAGCATGAAAGACAGAGGGAAAGTGAGCTACCTATAAGCCTGCCCCATAGCTTTCATTTACTTACCATTTATGCAAGGAAGCTGGGAAATTAAGTTTATCAGCAGGGCACTCCTCCTAGAATGTCTCACTCTTAATACTTTTATGCCATTGATATAAGTAAAGGGATACAATTAGCTGTATTTTTTCTTGATAACTTATTTACAAATTTTGCATGTGGTCCAGCACCATCTTTGAAATGTGGTACCTTTTGTCTCATGGTATCTCTGCCAAAGTTTTATTTCAAACTAAATAATGTTTGCTATTATTATTGACCAAGGGAAGGAGGCATACCGGTAAGTGCTAGCACTGGGGTAGTTATCAAAGGAAATTTTAGTTCTAGCTCTTATGTTTTTAGAGGAAGAGTTAAGTCATACATTGTGTGTAAAATTAAAAATACTTCTAAAGTAATCCTTTCCACAAGGATAACAAGTTTTTCCAGTATTTTTTATTAAGTAGATCCTGCATATATCAGGTTTCCATGGATGTTGCTCTCTATTCTACTATTTTGGTCAATTTGTTAATGCTATGTCAACATTGCATTCTCCTAGTTATTACAGCTTGATACAAACTCAGTATCTTATAGAAAGAAAAAAAAAATCCTCTTCTAAGTAGCCCTTTTCCTCCAGAGGGCTTGAGATTTTCTTGGACTTCTGTTCTTAATAAAAATTTTAGAATTAGCATTGTGAAATCACAGCCAACAATTTGGGGACCATCTCTTTCTCCCAAACCCTGAAGTCTAGACTAAACAATAAGGAGGCTTGCCATAATTGAACATACAGATCCAACCCACTCTTTCTCTGGAAGTGACTGTCTAATCTCCTTATTCCCAGACAATTAATAGTGATAATAGCTATTCATAAACTTCCTCATGAAGGACACTGAGCAATAGATTTCCTCTAATCACTAATCAAGATTAGTATTAAATAACATGCATGTAGGAGTTTCATGACTTAATGCAATATAAATATGAGAGTAAGATAAAAGTAATGTTGTTTTATTTTCCTGGTTATTGATTTTATTTCCTTTGTTATATTATACATGAATACCATGTGGACTTAAAATGGTCCTTATTTTACAATATTATCCTCTTTCTGTGATGGTTTAGCAAACCCACATTTTCACAGATGAAGAAAACATTGTAATATGGCATATGACCAACAAAACCCTAATGCATATTTAACGAATTTGACAATAGTTCTTGACACACTCTATCTCTTGCTTTTCTCACTTAAAGACTGGTTACATATTCAGGTCAACAGATAAAGATTAAACTCACATATTTGCATAATACTCACTACTGGGAATACTGTAATAAACAAAGTAGAAAGGTCTGTGAATAAAATTTTAATTATATTATTCTCTGTGTAACATTACCAGAATCTCTCCAAGTTCCTCAAGGTGAAGTTGATTGCCACTTCTTTTTGTCATCATCTTTTCTCTGAATTTACCTCTCCTCTAACACATTTGTCTCAACACAATTACTTATTTCTAGCCTTCTATGATTATTTCATTCATCACCTTTCTGACTCATCCTTATTTCTTCTTCATTCATTGAGCTATGGCATTAATTTATTCATTGTGCCATGCTTTTTTCAAGTCTTGTTTTAAAGGTAATTATTTTCACAGTGCAAATTCTATCATATTGTATCCACATTTTCTGGGCTAATACAAGGAACATTGGGATCCATAAATAAAGGTTAAATGAATGAATTCTCTCAAGTTTTCACCAATCGCCTTCATGGAAAGGCCTGTAAAATCCTGTCTACAATGTTTTAAGTAGTGTTTGGATACTTCTTCCTAGATGCCATTTTATGTCCAAATAGCTAATACTTTGAAAACTAAATTTATCTTTTTTTTTCACCATTGAACTTTCCTCAGCCAAATGCCTTTCTTGACTTCTTAAAATGTTATGACCATCATTGTTTTGAGTCAACCCTAACACATTGGCTTTGCTTTCTCTCACCTTGTATCTTGTCAGTCATCAAGTGCCACTGATGAGATTTTTTGCCTAATATTTCTTACAATCATCCTTTCTTTTTCTCAGATGAACAGCCAGATTGAAGGTATATATCTTCTAATGACAGCTTTCTTTCTATAGACACTTAACATGGTGACTCATAGACACTCAAAATATTCTTAGTAATGGGTGCCCATATGTCCATGTGTGAACTGTGAACTACATGTTCACCATATTTTTTAAAAGGATGGGAAGTTACATGAAGGTGTTAATGAGAGATCCATGGCTGGGTTACTGCAGTTGTCACAACTGTCAAGAGCTGAAGAACTAAGCAAGTAGGAGTCACTGGTGATGTTTTTATCACCGGGCTGGTCTTAGAGGAAGTATAAAAGTTTTTTGACAGAGACATCAGCACTAGAGTGGAATGTTGCAGCAGTTCTAACCTCCTTCATTCTCTCTGTGCTCATTGAGCCACCACTGTAGCTATGTACCTCCCTTTATTTTCATGATCTTGGAATATTGTTTAAAGCTTAAGACTTCCCACTTTCTCACTGAATTCCATCCTCCTAGGTAGTCATCTTATAAGGCAATAGCTAATCAGATTTACTCATCCAATCATCCTATACATTTTTAATAAGCACCTATTTCAGGATTGGTTAAATTCTAGAAGGCATTGAAAATAAAAACTAGCTCTTGCAAAGACATAGTTGGCTACTTTTCTAACTATTCCCCCCGACCCATCAGTATGTAAAGTTCTTAGAAAAGATGGTCAGAAGACATTGGCTTCAGGTCTTAGCTCTACCATACTCAGTATGTGAGGTAGTACAATTACTTAAACTCTCTTTGTTCAATCACATAATCTATATCAAGAGCTGTCCAGAAAAAAATCAGCCATTGTCAATATAATGAAAACAATTTCATGGCTAGATATTTTCCAGATAGCCCTTGTATATGTAAACATCTCACATCATATGTATATGTTTGTGTGTGTGTGTGTGTGTACACACACACACACACACACACACACTATCAAAATTATTTAAGAATATAGATACCAAGATTATTTAAGAATATATATATATATATATATTCTTGGTATTATTAAGCTTTCAATTAATATTGGCTATAAGAGGAGGCCCTAAATTCTCTTAGCATTTCAGGTTTTGAGATTTGTTGGGGTAGACATATGGAATTCACATCAATATGTGTTGTGCCAGTTACAACTTCTCTGCCTGTGTATTACATAAGGTTGATTGATATTGATTATTTGATTGATTAGCTGATGCATTTGGGTTTTAGTCATTAATCAATACAGAAGTTAAGCACAACTGACCTTTGAAATCTGATAGAACTGAATTCAAGTCTTTCTTAGCCACTTACCCACCATATTACCTTATAAGAAATGGGGTTAATAATTCTACAATTATTCATTCATGTAACCAATGTTTACTGGGTACTTGCTGCATGTCAGACACTAGTCTAGGCCCTGGGGGTACAGCAGTAAACCAGAGACCTGATGTTGACACTAGTGGCATCTAACAGTTTGGTGAAGAGAGGAAGAGAAAACATGTAAACAAATAAAATAAAAGAGAGTTTTAGCCATCTCCTAGAGTGTGGAATTTGCCAGGATAAGAGGAGCTTGTAGTTTAATGTGGGAACTAACCACATACATGGTTAAAATGTCTATTTGTTATACTATAGAGAAAAGTAATGATAACAGCAAGCAGGATTACTATGGGAAATGGGAGAAAGTGAGATTTCAAGAATGGTAGATTCTGAGTCATAGAAAGAAGTGATAGGTGGCAATTGGCTGAAGGGAGAAATAGCAACAAGCTTCCTGAAACCACTTTTATCATCTGCCAGGCGTCTCCAAACTGTTCAGCCCGCGGGCTGCATTAACTATCAAACAGCAGTTTGGGGGCCAACTACACACTCGAGGTCCAAATAAAAAAGAATCAAAACATAGATGTTGTTTTTAATTATTTATTTAATATTATTTTATTCAGATAAAAAGGTCTCCATGGGCCGGATGAGAGGGCCTCACGGGCCGCATCTGGCCCGGGGCCATAGTTTGGAGACCCCTGATTCTAAGCCATCATCCTTTCTGTCCTTTAGGCCAAATACTACTGCTTGAATTGTTTTTCAAGTCCACAGTTTTTCATCACATCAGATACCTTCTAACATATTTTATGTTACTAGGGCTCTGTTTCCCAAATTCCCCAGGCAATATTTTTCTAGACACCCTTTTCAACCTCTCAGACATGGTTACTAGGTTTGACAACCCAACCCAAAGGAGTTGGGAGGTACTAATCTGCTGCAAAAAATTCCACTTAGTTGTGTAGTCTCATCAGGACAAATCTTTTTAGGTATCAAATTTACCATTAGGAAAGTCTCCTTGGTGGGAAATACAGCAATTCCTGACCTAAACACTTTTGGTGAAAGTCCACATTCCTAGCACTTGAGCGATTACTAAGGCCTCTAAGATGAGTGGTGCAGAGCCCGCTCCGAGAGCTCAGACAGGAACCCTGGTGGATGGAAACAAAACGAGATCCCTGAGAGGAGTGCTTTGATAACACCATATCTGAACTTCTCAAAAATGCGCCATTATGTCTTGTTTGAAGCCTCTAGGCCCCTATGAAACTAAAATAATATACACCAAAATCTTTTTTTGAACTAGGAACCATATGTGGACACTTATGACTTTAAAGATTTATTTTTATTGTTTTTTTTTAAGATTTATTTTTATTGTTTTTGACACAGAGAGAGAGAGATACAGAGACAGAGACAGAGACAGAGAGAAGGGGGAGGGCCCAGAACAGTCTCCATAGTTGCACATCATTGGTTTTCCCACAGGTGGGCACAGGTGGGCACAGGACTGCACAGGGCAGGAGCTGGGCCAGGGTCTCACCCTGGTGAGAACCAAACTGGGGGCACTCCCCAGTTCAGCATATGGGTCCGCACAGGCCGGGGCCAGGATTCGATCTTCAGTTTCCAGGGCTGCAAAGTGAGCACTTAACCCACTGAGCCATCCCAGCTTCCCCTTTATTGTTTTTTTGACAGAGAGAGATAAAGACAGAGACAGAGAGAAGGGGCAGGGCCCAAAACAGTCTC
>PVKE010028497.1:0-20877 GCA_004027555.1 Craseonycteris thonglongyai
AGAGGGAATTCTCCCTTATTCCCTGTCTTTTGGTTCTATTCAGGCCTTCAATGGATCGATTAGATGAGGCCCATCCACATTAGGGAATGAAAATCTGCTTTAATATTTAGTCTACAAATTAAAATGTTAATTTCATCCAGAAATTCCCTCAAGACACACCTAGGATAATTGTTAACCAAAAAGAGGGACACCCTGTGGCCCAGTCACAAGGACACAAAAAATTCAATATCACAAGGTCCCTATGGACCTTTTATGATGCAGATCAAGAAAATCATTGATATAGAATTGTATACCTGGAACTTATATAATTTTTACTAACAAAGGTCATCAGGAAGAAAGGGAGAAAGGGAGGGAGGAAGGAAGGCGAATAGAAAACAAAACAAAACAAAAAAGAAGAGGAGAAAAACAAACAAACAAAAAGACCATTGGATAAAAGTATGAAAATGTTTGGCTCTGCCCACGATTTGAAGGCTGATCTGCCTCTGATTTTCCCTAAAACTGGCATACAGAATAAAAATAAAAAAAAGAAAAACATTTTTCAGATCAACTGCTGCATTCCAAGGGCTAAGGACCATATTGATACATTTTAGAAAGCAAAGCAATTGTAGTCACACCGATCAGGTTTATTAGTTCACAATTGTTCTCCAAGATCCATGCATTAAATCAGCAAATGAAATGGAAATGGTACAGGAATCTCCATGGCTGCGTCTTTCAACTCTTTGAAAGTGTTCTCACTCACTGCAATGTTTCCGAGGATGTCATGCTTAAGTTTTGTCTTTTGTTAGAAAGGGGAAGTTCCAGAGGCCTCCATTTGGTCTTTCCTAAATCTACAAGAAGTCAAGAGTGAAAATTGTGCCATTTCCCAAGCCAGATGTAACTACACACTCAGGAAACTGCAAAGTAACCACAGGATAAGACTGGTAAGCCATTGGACCCATTGTGATGCATATAAAGTGACCTCCATGAGCCTCAACCATGGCATTTATGTCCCCAGGTTGAATCCAGAACCTACTTTGGTCTTGTTTTGTTTTGTTTAATTTTCAAAGATCTGGGCTTTTTTCCTGGTAAGCAGCAGATCAGTTTGGGAAAGTCTTGAAAGATTTAAAGTTTATATTTGTGGTAGTATTTTATGTCCTTTCACAAGGGAAATCAGCCTCTCCTTTAGTCAAAAGATGTTCTCCTTATACCAGTAACATTTCCCCAGTTATACAGATCAAGTAAAAATTTAGTAATCAACCAAGGTATCATAATCTTAAGGACACAATCAGTTGGCCACACCACAGAATCCTGCATTTCAAAACATCAATGGCCACTCCACATTTGAAGCCTTATCATGACAATTACAGCTAGCAATACTTTATCAGTGAAGCCTCAGCTCTGCTAAAATGTTTTGCTACCACTCCAGAATCCCATGATTCCCAGTAAAATCAATGAGTACAGCTCAAGGGCAGCATATGCCAATGACATTTCCCAACTTAGAGCTAATAACAGAGGTCTGTCCCCTGATTCTTGACTCCTTATCAATGGCAAGCCCTCTGGAACCTCATCAAGCAAGGTCAGAGTGACAGAGTGAATAAGAACACTGTACATGATAACCTACTGTACCATTTCCATCGTCTTACGCCTTCCTCCTTCTCCCACAGCCTAGGAACATCCAGGCATCTCAACCTCATTAAATATTAGCCATTGTTGAACCCAAGTTCCAGTCAAATATGCAAGGAAACTGTTGGAACCATTTCCAGATGCTCAAGCTAACACAGTAAGTCCAAATTCTTGATAAGAACACTCATATCAATAAATTTGGCTCAATCTGAATTAAGCAGACTCCTAGCAGTACGTTCCATCCTCCCTAGTCTGCTTTACTTAGAAGTTACCCTCCACATTACTTGTGGTGGCTGCTGACACAAATTAGCATTCTGACATGATTACGGGTCTGAGGAACTGAGAGGCCTACAGACAGATCTTGAGGAAAAAAGCATTCCCTTTCCTATAAAACCTATAACTAGTCTACATGTCTCTGATTTATTCACATTAATTTTAATACTTGGCAATCTCTTGAGTCAGTGGGTTCCTTTACTTCATTTACAGAACCACCACCTCAGACTAAGCTATCAGAATCACTTACCCTGTGTGTTGCAGCTGTCTCCTAACCCTTTGAAAATGTCATTGTTACATACCATTCAGTCAAGAAAACCATAACTGAAACATGAAGGCATTGGATAGTTTTGCAAAGACTTGCTTATTTTTCAGAAAAATCATACTTGTGTGTGTGAGAGAGAGAGAGAGAGAGAGAGAGAGAGAGAGAGAGAAAGGATTAAAGAGGAATAGTGGAGAACAGAAGAAGCTGGTTTCAAGTTGGATCAGACATGACAGTGGCCTGAACAAGAGTGTTAGCACTAGAGACGTAAAACAATGGTGAGATTCAATAGGACCGGACCTAAAGGAGGCACTGACAGGGGCGGGGTTGGTGCTGGGGAAAAAAAGCATCAAGGATAATAGCAGATTTCTACTGAGTAGTTACATCAAGCCATTTTCCTAAAATGGAGACATGGTCATCTCCAAGTGTGAATCTAAAGGTCAGAGAAAGGTTCTGGGTATAGGTACGAATTTTGAAGGAAACAAACATACACACGACATTGAAAGCAGCACTACCCAAATGTGTGATCCATGCACAACTGCTGAGCTGTCAACTTTTTATCATGGGTCCATGATGACATAAGGACTGTAACTGAGAGGAAGCATTTAGAAACTTTTATAGCAATTGTGCAGAGTACTTTTATATCTTCTGAATGTAATTTTAAAACTAGGGTTTTATTTGGTTTGTCTATTTTAATTTAATTTTTCTAATAATTTTTCTTTTGAATTTTTTGCACAAATAAGTCTATGGTAGAAATTAAAAAAAAAAGAGAGAGAGAAAGAGAGAAAGATACTCCCTTCACCAGAGATTTAAAGCTATAATAATAATGGGTACAATCACTTGAGGGGAGAAGAATAGAGAAAAATTCTAATTTTTAAGGGTTAGATATGATTTAAAGTTTTGTCCGTGCTGCCCTCATCTTATCATACCATAAAAATTATATACCCTGGAATATAATTCCTAAGATCACTTTATCATCCATATCTTTACACCATCAATAATATTTACTGAGCACTTACTTCTTGCCTGGCAGTTTTTACATAAATTATTCCATTTAATCCTCAAAAAAGCAAGCAAACAAACAAACAAAAAAACTTGGTGAAGCTGGCATTATGGTCCCTGTATTACAGATTTTAAAATTAAGAGTTAGGGAAGTTAAATAACTTATCCATGTCATATAACTAGTAAATCAAGGAGCTGAGATTTGAACACAGGTCAACTGACCCAAGCCTCAGTTTTTTATCACTATAACATACATATACAGAGGGTAACAAAAAAATGTGTACAATTTTTAAGGAAAAAAACTATATTAAAATTGCATTACTCAATATATAAAGGGTGTCCCAAAATTCACACAAGATTAGAATTTTGCATCATTTGTGCAGTAAAGTGTTGCCAACGAAAAAAAAAGACGGCATGACAGCTGACAGTTCAGGGTTATTAAAAATGGAGGCTACACGAAAGAACAATGCGTTTTCATTGTTGAGCAATATTTTAAAAATAATGAAGGTTTGGCAGCTACAGTTCACAATTTTCATACAAAATTACTTCTTGAGTGAATTTTGGTACACCCTTTACCAATAACAAAAGCTGAAAACAAGTCACATTTGACTTCTGCAATTACAAGAGGTGCTTAAAATGGTGACCATCTGCAACCAGACATTTCTGATGATGGCTAACCACTGTGTGAGCAACACTGACCCTAATGTCCACTTGTATCACTGTGCAGGCCATTTAAATTCACTGTGCACCTCAAGCTGATCTTGAATGCATGCAATTGTTATGTGTGTTGGAGGTTCTGTTGCATACTCAGGCCTCCACGGTTTCTACTTCCATAATGTTCTCAAATTTCAAATACCAATTCAAAATGGTCTTATGATCCTTGAACAACAACTGTGATTCCACTATTTTCTTTTACTGTCCTGCTTATTGCATGGTGACACTAGCATTCACTTGATTAATGCCATCTCTTGAACAAACATCATACTATACATAGCTACTGTAATGCAACTTAACTTTGAAAAATAGTACAAAGAGAATAGACTCTGGGTGATGAAACACAATGTAATACACAGAAGATATAATGTAGAATTGTACACCTGGAACCTATATAACTTTTACCAACCAATGTCACCCCAATAAAGTTAATAAAAATAAAAGAGAGAAAAAAAAAAAAGAAACACACACCTAAATAATAAAAAGAAAGTAATATATAGGTAACATCTCTTAAAGTGTGTATACATTTTTTGGCACCCCCCATATTGCCAACCTACCAATCAGCCAGTTTATGTATTTTAAGCAAAATATTTCATGTGAAGCTCACCAAAAACTTCTGGGTAGAGGCCTTTCATTACTATAAATTTGCTTTCATTTTGACTATCAAGTAATTTCTATATACAATAGTACCCCTTATATAGGGGAAAAGTTCCAAGATTTCCAGAGTATGCCTTAAACCACAGATAGTACCAAGCTCTATACGAGGGCTGTCCAGAAAGTATCCAGCCACATAATATGAAAAGTGGAGGCACTTATGGCTAAATTTTTTCAGACAGCCCTCATATATACTATGTTTTTTCTTTCCTCTACAAAGACATATACATAATAGAACAAACATAACAATATACTGTATTAAAAAATTAAGCGACTGTGATGTTTCTCTCTCAAAATATCTTATTGTACCATACTCACCCTTCTTCTTGTAATGATATGAGATGATAAAATGTCAAAACTCTTCCTGAATCTGTAACAACCCCTTACTTCCAGTAAATGGCTTGGTGTCACTCATTTCAGGGGATCCCTTACTATAGGCTCAATGCTTTCTGGCACAACACATTGCTGTCAATCAAAACATGTTTTCTGGTTCATGTCTTCCATCCACAAATGTAATGCCTTTTCCATCTTAACCAAGCATTTATCATGCATTGTGGCCATAACTTTTATAGCTTGAGGAGCAGCAGCAAAACTAACATGAATTTCTTCTTCCTTGTTTATTACTAGAAGATTCATTCTTACTGTAGACCTCAGCGACCTCTGCATACAATTGCTTCTTTCCTTATTAAGTCAAGCATTTTCATCTTTCCACTTAAAGGAAGCACTTAACAGTTTCTCTGCAGCATATCCAAGTTGCCAGCAACACTACTCTCACACTTTGGGGTCATTACTAAGTAAAATAAGGGTTATGTGAAAACAAGCACTGTGATACCATGCTTAGATGCTACTAAGTAACTAACAGGCAGGGAGTGTATATACAGCCTGGAGACACTGGACCGATGGGTGATTAATGTCCCAGACAAGATGGAACGGGACTGTGTGAGATTTCATCACACGACTCAGAGGGCACTCAATTTATACTTATGAACTGTGTATTTCTGGCAGTTCCCATTTAGTATGCTGGGTAACTGAAACCGTGGAAAGTGAAACTGCAGATAAGGAGGGATTACTACACATGCACTAACATTTATCACTGTATTATTCGTATGACCTCCAACTAGGCAACAATTGTCCAAGAAGAAAAGACAGAAGCACACCTAGACCTTAGCATATTGCCTGGTAAATACTGGAGTTAACCCCTATTTCAGGAGAGTTTGGATCTAGAATTTTTAATAGTAAACTGACCACACCTTCTGTTTTAAATGGGACAGAAAAGAATGGTACTGGCCCATGTCAAATGGTTCATGTGGTCAGCCTACCGACACCTTGAATTTAGCCCAGTGAGACCAGGCTGGCCATACGTACTGTTTGAAATGAGACAGTACCGTTGTTTTCTGTCCTGTTTAAAATGGGATGTCTGGTCAACTTGCAATAGAAAATAAAGTAGTTTACTCGGTTCCATTAACTTAGGCAACACAACAATGTGGGCACTGATTCTCCAACTGACTTGATTTTAGTGAGAGTGTTTTCATTACTGATTTGAATCATTTCCATGAAGATTCCCAAACAAGTGAAGCCAATTTTACCTTCGCTGTCATCCTTAGAGGATTAACTTATTTAGAAACTATTTCTCATATTTTCTTATTTTTGTTTTTAATAAAAAACACATATCCAAGCATTATATAAATTAGGCATATTATTTGCTTAAGTTTCTATATTTCACTTCTATAGCCCATAATAAACAATTATAAATAAAAATTAACTGCTATATTACAGTGCTATTTTTTACCTACACTTTTCCATTTTCATCTCACACCTGAATTTTGTATTAGCTTCAAGAAAGTGTGATATTAAATAATACTAACAATGGATATTACTTATTTCAGTGTTTAATATCGGCCAGGCAACAAGCTAAATGACTTAAATACATTTTCCCGCTAAAGTTCACCATCAGAACAACTCTGGTACCGGTACATAAGTATTTTTGACTCATTTTTACATGTGAAAAAAGTCTGACCACTGAAATCAAGCCCTAAGGCACAGCCAAAACTCAAACCTAACCTCACCTTAAAGCCCATGTGCAATTTCTCCTCTTTGTTATTGTACATAAATAACTTCCTTTGTAATGACCACTCCTACAGAGCAGTTTTCCAACACACACATATTGTCACGTATTCATTTTCTTTGATGGATCCCAAGAAAATAATTTTTTTCTCTATACTTGTGGACATATAAGTATTAGACACTGGATGGTTTTAAGAAAAGTCAGGGGGCAAAATGAATGATTTTCTAATCGAAAATCTAAATCATGAATCAGTTGTGGTGAAATCCTGATATGCTAATTCTGTTCCATGGGCAAAAGACAACCTTTGACATAAGGAATGTGCTTTGAAGCAACTTCTACTGAAACAACAAGGTAAATCACTAGACTACCTCCGTTTATTTTAACACAGGGTATTTTAGCACAACATGAAAATAACTAACTTAAGCCCATACACAGAGAAATTCTGTCTTAGGTGAGTCATTCAAAGTATCACAGACTTCTTTATTGTAAATAGGCAGAAAAACACAATTAACCTCAGCGGAAAGATTTGCAACAATTCGCAATATATTTATGTATTACGAGTGCAACAAAACAAAACAACAGAAAAAGAAATTTGGATTCTTATAATAACTTAAGAGATGACAATTCCATTGGAAACATAAATGAGTATGTTTTAGCACCAAAGGCCAAAAAAAGAAAAAGAAGGAAAAAAAAAGATAAGACAGGATGAAAAAGAAAGTGATACCACTGGGGGCAAAACAATAGACAGTCGATATGTTTGTGTTTTTTTGTTTGTTCTGTTTTGGACCTTGCTACTCAAATTGTAGTCCAGCAACATCCGCTGGAAACTCTTTTAAAACGAAAATCTACCCAGACCTATGGCATCATCATTTTAACAAGACCCACAGTGGACCCAGTGGCACTATTCTTGGCTATTTGCATAGTTAAGAAAAAACAAATTCTCTCAATGACTAGAACTGTCTCAGAGTCCCTATTTTCAATTTTGGGCCTTTGGGTAGTTACTGCAGCAAATTCCCTCAATTACAGTTTTCTTCTTCCTAGTGTATTTACTAGGAAAAAGGTAATACAAAGTAAGGTGATCTCCAACGTGTGATCAGGTAGTTTGCGATTCTGTTGTATGTTTTTGATGTTTTGTGTTTTGTTTTGGCTCTTCTTAAGGTCTGGCATTATGTATGGAAGGGGGGGAACATTTTTTTTTCAATCCATTCATGGCTGAAACTTGTAAATTGCCAAATGGCTGATCTTGGATTACTGTGTAAATATCATCATTTAAATATGCATTATATATGAGTATAATGTTAAATTATTCAACTATTATCACTTTACTTTTAATTACCTAACCAGCCAAAAATTCAGTTAATGAAATGTAACCAGGGGAAGCAAACAGGAAGCAAAGAGATAGGGGGAAAAAGGCTCAGCTACCACAAAAACATGGCTGATATCTAATGAATGTACATTTGTCTCTGGAATTACCAGTTAGCTTTTATGAAAATTACATAGAAATGTTGAACGGTCTCCACTCTTCATGAATACATTCACTCAAAAAAGAAATACTCCTTATCTAATACACTCACTCACAGACACCACTTCTACTACTACATCACGCTATACAGAAAAATCATAATACAACACAAAGCAATCTAGTATAAATTATTTACATTCTTTCACTCTTTGTAAGTTAAGTACCTACGTCTGCAGATTTTTTAAGCCTAACCAGGGGGGAAGATGAATAAAACAGCTTAGAGTCTTGTCAAAAATGTTATTTAAATGAATGCTTAATTGTTGGTATGACAACCATTGTATCTGCTCAGTCCAGAGTGAGCACTGTATTTATTGTTACTTCTCATAAGAAAACCTAAACTACAACAAACGCTCTTAAAATATCTTTTCCTTCTCTGATCTTACAGAACCTCACATAGAATGCTATTGTTCTCAAAAAAAACTTCATTATAATTATTTCAACTTTAAGGAAATAAATACCTTAGCTGACTTTCCACGCTACCCACAGAATGAACTTTATAACCAGGCCTTGGCCTTTCTTGCCAGGAACCCTGAACAATTCATGATCCCAGTCTTTCCAATTTGAAAGTAACAAATTTGGGGACATTTGTACTATTTCTTTTTTACCTTTCATAGTACTTAAATTTAATGGACCCCAAAATCAACTATTCCCTAATTTCAATCATGTAATCCTCATTATTAAAAGTGGTTACTCTATTAAATGATCACTAGTTTGATGGTTATATTAAGAAATTATAATGAGTTTCTACTATACAGCCTAGGAATGTTGAAAAACACACAGGCGCGCGCGTGCACACACGCACGCACACAAGTTGTTTAAAACCTAAAAACTAACTTTACCTAAAAGAATCCATCACGAATACTAAACACTAGAGAGAGTCTTAGGGAATTGTTATTAATTGAATGGCTGTGTGTCCCCAAAATTCTTATGTTGAAATCCTAAATCCAATGTGATTTTATTAGGAGGTGGTGCCTTTGGAGATGATTAAGGTAGGAGAGTAGAGCCCTCATGAATGGAATAAGGGCCCTTATAAAAGAAACTGGAAAGAGCTTGCTTCCTCTCTCTCCAGTCCCTGCCAGGTAAGGATAAATGGAAAAGACTCTAGAAACCAGAAAGAATGCTCTCACCAACACTGGATCTCTGAGAAATAAATTTCTGTCATTTAAGCTGCGCAATCTATGGTGGTGGTACAGTCCAAACTGAACAAAGAATAAGTCCATCAGCCAATCTAGTCACTAGACAGAAATCCAGGCCACTACCTAATCAGCCAAGATATCACACACAAACACACACACACACACACACACACACACACACACATGGAGACAGGGGGGCAGGAGGGAAGAGAGAAAATGCTAAATGCTAGGAATTTAGAAGATCAAAAATAATAAAATTTAGCATATAGCCAACAGAAGTGATACCAACACCAGATCTAGCTATATGTGGCTTATTTACATTTTTAGGTATTTCCTTTGTTATAATTTAACCTTAATTTAAAAGTAAAATAAAACCAACAAGGCATTAATAGAGAGCAATTAGCTACTAATACATCTTCATAAAAACATCTCTTTATGCCATAACTTTTAAGTGTCTAAAATTTTTATACTTGCCATTGCATTTTCAGCCTGAATTTCTATGAGTGCAAAAAAAAACCACAAAAGGATTGTTAATAATGTATAATAGTCAGTAGTACTATAAGCTTGAGAAACATTTCATTCAACAAAATGTCTTGTTTTTCAGCCAAATAAAAAGTAGTTAGACCTGGAGTGAATCATGACGTGATAGAGCCTCCGTTATATGAAAGTGAAAATTCTGTTATAAGCGTTTCCCCTCCATTTGAGAAATAGCAATGGCAAAATCCCCAAATGTCAACACAGATGGAAGTTGAGAGAAACAGCAATGACATTTAACATGCAAACTGTAACCCAAAAAAGTACTCTTCTTTTCTCCCCTTTTTTTTAATCACTACACTGACTATCCCCAAAGAAAGGAAAATCCCCATTTTCTTCAATGTTTGTACAGATATCAGATCAGCACAATGAATGGGGAAATATTTATTCCAACTTAGAGAAGACATGATATAAAAGTCACTTATACACATACACACATGTGCACCCCTTAATGTATGATATTGACAAATGTAGAATACATATTTATAGCACAGCCAGAATTCTAATTTTAGTTTAGCCCTGGGTCTCTCTATTTTTATTCCCTAGAATCTCCTGAAAACCTTGATATTGCAAAAGATGTTTCAAAATCTATCTGAGTGTAAACCTGAAGCAGAGATAAGAGAACAAAAGGCTCTCTCTTGTGTGTCTCTGTTATCACACTTAAAATATAAATCCCTCTGAAGTGTCTTATTATAAGGTAACCAACCGTCCTCCTTTAGGGAGGACAGTCCTCCTTTTGGAAGTTCTGTCCTCCCTTGAAAAGTGTCCTCCTAGATGTCCTCCTTTTCGACTTGTGTTCAGTTTTTATCCACAAAACTACTAGACATTAAAATAGATGACACTGTCTATTTGAAGAAATTAGAAAACTGAATATTTATTTAAATTCTAAAAAATTGGTTGAGTGGGAAAATGAACATGTTGAAGTTGATAAAAGATAGGTGGAAATATTCAACCATTTCAAAAATGTACATATACCATATAAAAATTTACTTCTTCTAGTCCAATTTACCTTGTGCTGCCCTGGCACTAACGCAGCCGCTGAAAGGGTATTTTCAATTGCTCATGATTTTTGGACAACTGAAAAATCAAGACTGAATGTTGATACTCTAGCTGCAGCACTTGCTGTGAAATTCAATATGAAAAATAGTCCTTGTACAGATATTTCTAATATTTTGTTAGAAAATGACACATTAACAAAAAATATTCAATCAAAAAATATTCATATTTAAATAATAATCATAATATGCCTGCATTATCTATTTACTATATTATAATGC
Source organism: Craseonycteris thonglongyai (assembly GCA_004027555.1). Taxonomy (NCBI): domain Eukaryota; kingdom Metazoa; phylum Chordata; class Mammalia; order Chiroptera; family Craseonycteridae; genus Craseonycteris; species Craseonycteris thonglongyai. The sequence continues at coordinate 11,042 of PVKE010028497.1, forward strand.
TTTCTGCTTATTGTTGCAAAGAATAAATTTTTTTATTTGCAATATTTGTTTCTTTAATTTATTTATGTCCTCCTTATTTATTTATGTCCTCCTTTTCATTGAAAAAAAGTTGGTCACCTTACTTATTACCAAATTCAGACCCACGAGCACCTTCAAAAGCCTCACCTTAGAATGCTGTCTTCTCTCAAGCCGAAATCAAGCCTAATTAATGATCGTCCGTGATGGCCCTACAAGTCATTTGTTTCACTCACTTTTAAGATACCACCGTAAAAAGGAAATGTGCTACCTATTAGATGAACTTCAGAGTTGTTTCTCTTTAATCAGTAAAAAGGTCTAGTGTGAATACTGTAGTTCAAGAAAATTTGGGGGATGACTAAAATTTAGGGTGGAAAGTTAACATTTGATTCATTCAGTACATAAAGTCTTGGGGATGCTGAGATAGCTCAGCAGTTGAGGGCTTGCGTCACAATCGTGAGGTCCAGGGTTTGCTTCAAGGCCCATGCCCACGCACACCCACACGCTGAACTTTGGCTCAACTGGTAACCTCCAGGATGGCTGGGTGGAAAAGGTTCTCCCCTCCCATGCAGGAGACCCCTGGTTCACTTTCTGCCCCATCTGGCCACACATCCACCTGTGTGGAACGAAACCATGTCACAACTGATGATGTACAACTATGGAGACAACTCTGGGCCCTCCTCCTTCTCTGTGTCTCTCACCTCCTCTCAAACAATAAATAAAAAATGGAAAAAGAAAAAAAAAGAAAGAAAGAAAAAAAAGAAAAAAAAGCCTGGTTTACAACCCAATATAGATTTGAACCAAAGTAATATCAACAAATAGAAGGCACAGGTATCCCAGCAGTTACTGTGTCATAAACACAAAAAGAAGAAGAACAACAACAAAAAAATACATTCCTAGGAAACTCGTATAGAATTTTAACAGGGAGGGTGAATGAAGCCAGCGATGATAGAAATTACTACTGGTCTGGCTGAAAAACCACGTCGGGCCTGAGGCAAAAGAAGTTTTTTAAATAGAAGAATGTTCTGAAATAGAAAGCATTGTTAAACAGAATTGCCAGAGGACTGCTACTAAATGAAAAATTACACTAACTGCATTGGGAACAGCAACTTGATAAAAGCACGATGCACAAATTACAATCTTCTTCATGAACAGTATTAGACATGAAAAAGGTTAAGCTGTGTGTGAGAGAGGTTTTGCCCACCACACACCACTACACGACGGAAGAATTACTTTCAAGCCTTTCTAGGGACCTGAAAACAACTATGGTAATAAATATTTCTAGATTTCTCATATTACAGAACAAGCTGGCCCAGACCCCCGTCAATATTTCCTTGCAATACCCCTTGAGTGGAAGCCTCTCTTCTCAGCTCTATGGAAAATACCTAAAAGATAATAATGTGTTCCCTAAATATAGTCTTCTCGTCTTAAATTCAAAACATACATCCAGCAGCCCGGGGATGCTCAGTGTGTCAGCGTGTCCTGAGCAAGCTCCTGGGAGGAAAACAACATTTCATAGGAAAAATCTGAATGACAGCTCATGAAGGTACGGACTTTTATAAACAGTTATGTTTTTAACTCATATCACAAGGGTGGCTATTAAATATGCAATGTAAGTAGGTACAAAAATAAGCAAAACCTATGAACACGAAAGAAACTACCATCTAGAAGAAATGAGAAAAGCAAGTCATGAAGAGAACAGCGTAAAACACAAGCCACACATGCCCAGTACATTATGGGTAGTTTGAAGAGTGACAGAGAAATAATCCTTCCAGCCCCTTGGCTCTTACAAGCAGAAGCCAACTAAGGAATAATGCAAGTCATAATGAGTCGAGGCACATAAGCAAGACTCTTGGGAGAACGAAGTTAGACACAGCTGTTATTTGGACCCAAAGTGAGGATGACACATCCTGAAAGGTCTCTAGGGCAAGCCAGTCTGCAGCCCAGGACAGCTTTCAATGTGACCCAATACAAACTGGTAAACTTTCTTAAAACATTATCAGATTTTCTTTTTTGTTAGCTCATCAGCTATCATAAGTGTTAGTGTATTTTTTTTTTTTTTTTTTTTTGACAGAGAGAGAGAGATACAGAGACAGAGGCAAGGAGAAGGGGGAGGGCCCAGAGCAGTCTCCATAGTTGCACGTCATCGGTTTTTCCACATAGTTTCATTCCACAGGTGGGCGCTGGCTGCACAGGGCAGGAACTGGGCCAGGGTCTCACCCCGGTGAGAACTGAACTAGGAGCACTCCCCAGTTCAGCGTATGGGTCCACATGGGCCGGGGCTGGGATTAGATCCTGGGTCCCCGGGGCTGCAAAGTGAGCGCTTAACCTGTTGAGCCATCCTGGCTTCCCTGTGTTAGTGTATTTTATGTGTGGCCCACAACAGTTCTTCCAGTGTGGCCCAGGGAAGCCCAGATCTTGGGCTATCAGAGAAGAGAGAAGCCACCTGACTTCAAGCACATTCATCAAGAAAGACCAGATTCACTTTGACTGGCCTATGTTTCTGTTTCATATGTATTTTGGTTTTTGCTTTACAGGGCAGATGGAACGCATGAAGCCCATGAAAATATGACATGAATAAGAATCACCTAAATGTAAAGAACACTGTGGACAACGTCAGGCTAAACAACTTGGTGCAAATGTGGCTACCTAGTTAGCCCTGGTTAATTAAGTATGTGGCATATCTCCACATTTACACTTAAAGACACCATCCATTATTTTTCTCTTCAAGTATAAAAAAAGTCACTGGTCAATAACTGCTGACTCTCTGTCAGGCAAAACAATATCTTACTTTCCTCTGTTATCATGAACTCATAGCTGAGTGAAACTCCCTCCCTCCATAATGTTCCCCTTCAATGTCTTTACTGATCATACCAACTCTTTCTATGAAAGCTCCTCTTCCAAATACATAATCTAAACCTGCACTCTAATGTGCTAGCCACTAGCCACATGCGGTTATTAAGCACGTGAAATGTGGCTAGTCCCAACTGAGACGTGTTGTAAATGGAAAATACGCATCCAAATCCAAAGACTTCGTATGAAAAGCAAATGGAAAGTTTCATCGGTAATTTTTTAAATTACCTATTATAACAATGTTTTGAAAACACTGGGTTAGATAATATATATTATTAAAAATTCATTTTGTCTGTTTCTTTTTACGTTTTCTCGTGTGACTATCAGAACATTGGAAATTACCCATAGGGCTCATATTACAATTGGATCGTGCTGATCTAGGTGAGACACCTAGGGTGAGGTTGGGAGGAGGCATTCAGCATGCAGTTGCATTTATGGGAACCTGCATATTGTGTGACGCTCAGCAAAAGTTCCCCCGACTTATTCAGGAGTAGGTACCCTTAGCTTACTGAGGAATTGCCTCACTGCCTCTAAAAATAGTCCACAATCCCTTCCAAAACTGAGCTCATCTGTTACAAAAAAACTGACTGATATTTGATCAAATGTAATTTACATACATGCTCTAGTTTTAAATACAAGGTGGCAATTCTTACACAAGCACATTTTGCAATCGAACCATTTTTGCACGTAAACTTTCACTTCAGAGCAAAAAAGCTGTTCTAGGTCACATGGTAATCTCATTATAGTTTCAATGACGGTACACGTCTTAGCTAACATGGTCTTCGACTGTTTGCAGAAAAGAGTTTCATAGACTTTGTCTACATTCTTGAAGACTCAGTCCTCCTTCAAAAGAAGTACTTTTAAAACTTAAAGGCAATTCAAATCAACTTCATTGTAGTATATACTCCCCTTCCTCAACAGAGTAGAGTATGCTTTCATCTGTCCTACCCTGAATTTTATGCACAAACACGTATTTACTTGTTCAGCTCCCCAGTTCCAGCTCCTGTCATGTGGAAAGCCTATCTCACTCATATTTGTACTGCTACCACACAGCCAAAATACCTAGGACAGAAAGGACGTTGAAAATAAGTTTGTTAAAGATTTATTTTTATTGTTTTTGACAGAGAGAGAGAAAGAGAGAGAGAGATACAGAGACAGAGAGAAAGGGGAGGGCCCAGGACAGTCTCCATAGTTGCACATCATCAGTTTTTCCACATAGTTTCATTCCACAGGTGGGTGCGGGGCTGCACAGGGCAGGAACTGGGCAGGGGTCTTCACCCCGGTGAGAACTGAACTGCGTGCACTCCCCAGTTCAGCATATGGGTCCTCACAGGCTAGAACCGGGATTCAATCCATGGTCCCCGGGGCTGCAAAGTGAGCGCTTAACCCACTGAGCCATCCCGGCTTCCCCAGGTTTGTTAAATAAGCAAATTAATCAAACAGCTTATGGCCCAAATGCCCAGGTATATGCTGGACCAGCAGTGTGGAGAATAATGTTCTCTACATGGTCCCCTTCTGTACCTTATCCTAACGACCCATATGTAACCGTGGAATTCACAGTTCAGATGCAAGAAAATGCAATTTTAATAAAATTAAACTAAAACCCCTTTTTCCTGTATACGTAGAAAAATTGAATCTCTAGTTAAAAACATTAGTATGTATGGATTACTTATTTTCAAAAACTGGGAACATATAATTATAATGTAAATATTTACCCAAAATTTGGTCCATTACTAAATTCAGTTTGGAACTGAGGTTGAGACCATACTGGAATGACTTGCTAATCAAAACACGACCTGTGAAACAGCATCAGCCTTACCTTGGAGCTTTCTAGTAATGCAGACCTCACACACAAGCACATAAAATGGCATATACATAAATTGTAGTAGTAATTATTGTTACTGTGGCGATAACTTATTATCACTAAGTTGGCAAATGTCTCTTTTGTTAGTGTCTCAGACTCATTACAGTGAACAATCATTGTAGAATAAACAAAACCTCAGAAGTTTCTCTCTACTTTTCTGTTTTTAAGATGGGTACATTTTCCAAATTTTTCCCAATGAATGTACTAATAACTTTCATCTCTCAAAATCTAATTAATTTTTGTTGGGAAATGAACACGCTCTGATTTCTAATACATTAAGAGAACCATGAATCCTGACCAACATCAAAGTAAATACTAATATTGAAATAAAACAAAGGCTAATTTCAGTTAGATAAAATTAATCTTAGGAATATTAACATTACCTGAGGTAAGACTTAACAAATTCATTCCAATAAATGAGAGTATAGCATAAGAAAATTTTGGACACTTGTCATTTAACTCAGGTAAACAAACAAAATGGAAGTTGTTTTTATAAGCAGTATTATTTACAATGTAAAACTGAAGAATATGTGATATTGACAAATGAGTGGGTTCTAAGTAAAAGACATAAGAGTATCGTTAAAAAGTAAAATTAAAATTACAAATTTAACACAGGAATGTAAAGTACAGCATAGAGAATATATTGTAATAACTATGCAAAACCTTAGATGGGTACTTAAGTTATCGAGGGATCACTTTATAAATCATATAAATGTCTTACCCCTATACTCTGTACATCTGAAACTAATATAAAATAATATTGAATGTCAACTACTAATGAAAAATAAAAAGAATAATACAATTTAAAAAATAAAATTAAAGGGATGCGGGGATAGCTCAACAGGTTGAGTGCTTCCCTTGTAACCGCAAGGTCCAGGGATCAAAACTCAGCCTTGACCAGTGCAAAACCCACACACTGAGCTGCACAGATAGTGGCGAAGGTTCTCGCCTCCCATGCAGGAGGCCCCCAGTTCCGTTCCCGCCCCACGTGGCCCCACATCCACCTGTGTGGAATGAAACTATGTCACAACTAACGATGTACAACTATGGAGACTGCTCTGGGCCCTCCACCTTCTCTCTCTCTCTCTCGCGCGCTCTCTTTCTCTCTTTCATTCACCTTCTCTCGAACAATAAAATAAATCTTAAAAATACAGATATTTAAAAACAATAAAATAAAATTAGAAATTCAATCTACATAGATTAATACCTATATACTTTTAGGATATAAATCAATAAAGGAATGTTATGACAAAACAGTATGAAAATTAAAAATTGAAAACATTCTAACATGAGGTAACTACTTGGGAATAGATTATTACATATTTCACAAATTATTTTCTCTCTGCTTCCTACAGTTTTGGGGCTGCCTTATGATAATAACCAAAAGTTAAAATAAGATCTTAGAAATAAGAAAACTGACAGGTTAATTAGCTCACACTGCTTTCAATAATGTATAAAAAATGTCATCGTCCATATATCTCAGTGAGCTGATTAAAGACTATTTTTAGTCAGGTGGCTTCCCAATACAAGTCTATCAGTATGATTTTAAAAAGAAATTATAAAATTTAGTATAAGATAAGAACTGGGATGTAATATACAACATGATGACTATAATTAAAGCTGCTCTATGATAATAAGAAACTTAAGGGAATAAATCCTGAATTCTCATCATAAGGAGAACTTTTTTTCCTTTTTCCTTTTAATTTTTATTTTTATTGTATCTATATGAGAAGATGTATGTTAGTTGAACCTATTGCAGTAATCATTTCACAACACATGTAAATCAGGTGTTAAAGTTATACAGTGCCTTAAAATTATATAATGATGTATGTCAATTATTTCTCAATAAAACTGAAAAAAAAAAAAAAGGAATCAAATACCCATAAGCAATAAAATTAACTTTATTCTAAACCTCAAACCTTATATAAAATATAATTCAAACTGGATCATAGAATCGAATGTAAAATGTAAAACAAACTTCCAAGAGAAAACATTACAGAAAAATCTTCAGATCTTAAGAGCTTGGCAAAGAGCATTTATACAAGACCACAAAAGTATGATCTAATATATATATATATATATATGCTTCATATACAAGAATATCACACTTGTAGGCATTTCTACCAGAGAAACAAAATCCATACATAAATATTCATATCTTAGTTTGAATGCAATGTTTTTAACAGCCAAAAACTAGAAATAATCCAGATGTTCTTCAACAAATGAATAAACTGTGGTAAATCCATATAATAAAATATTATTCAGTGACTAAAACGTACAAACTATTGATATATGCAAAAATCCAATCTCCAAAGATTATATATTACGTGCTTTAATTCATATCATGTTCTAAAAATGAAAAAAAAAAAACTGCAGAGATGAAAAACAGGTCAGTGGTTGCCAAAGGTTAGGCGTGAAGGGATGAGGGAGTTCTTTTTTGATGACAGAATAGTTCTGTACCTTCATTTTTGTTGTGGTTACATTCATATATATACCTGTCATAAAAGTGCAAAATATACACACACAAAGCAGAGTATGTCCAAGCTGGTGAAATCTGAATGAGCTGTGTAGGTCGTATCAATGTCAATTTCCTGGTTTTGATACTGCAGTATATGCAGTTGAGCAAGGTATTACCAATGGGTCCAGTTTGGTAACAGATGCAGGAGCCTTCTCTACACTATTCTTGCAACTTCCTGGGAGTCTGTATTTCAAGATAATTTTTCTTTTAAAAATCCAGCCTAATACAATTTGCAGTTCTCTAAATACACTATACTGTTAAATGTCCTCTAACTTTAAAAGTGCTTTGCACCTACTATAACCAAACTTCTGTTTTGATAACACTCTTATTTCTAAGGACTTCCTGCTTGTGCATTGTATTTGTGACTAGAGGTTTACCTAATATTGTAGAAACAGCATAGAATTTTCAATGAAAGGTACTGTAGGGAAGTGAAGAAAAAGGGACCAGTTACTTACACTATAGTTCTATCAGTAACAAGTATAACTTAAAACAAAAAGGCACTTGATGAAGTGAAATGGTCATGAGAATGGAAGACTTGAATCGGGGGCAGGGCACCAATAAGCAAACAAAAGTATCAGAGATTTAATGCAATGGAGCTTATAGGAAAATTTATATACGCCAGCCATCGTCTAAGCATATTATTAATACATGTTAAAAACGATAAAGCTGAACAATAAGAATGGGTCCATGCTAAGGCCCAAACAACTCATCTTCCCTTTCTTTGTAAAAATATAAACCTCCATTTCAAACCTCAGTTTGTGTGATTCTCTGTTAACGGTAATGTTAGTTTTTCTGTTATACAGACCTTAATGCATAACTGATTTATCATGGTTCTATAACAGAGAACATATCTGTATTATGCAGTTATTCATAAGTAAATATAACCTATGGTTAGTTGTTCATCATTTATGATAATGAAAATAAATTAGATTGGTAATATTGAGTATCATGATTTCACTGATAAAAGAAATATTTAATTCTCAGTTGCTAAATATTTGCAAACTACAGGGTTACCTATTCAAGAAGTATATTTGTAGACTTGGTTTCTGGTTATTATATTTTAGATTATATAGCTATAGTACATGTTCAGAAATTATGTCTCATTATAATTTATTGTTCAATAGCTCTACTAAAACAACATGAATATTCCATTCTTGGTATTATGCATCTCAATGCAAAATCAAACATTGAAAATAACTGAAATCATGAAATAAAAAACAAAGGGGAAAATAGGATAAGGCAAGACATGGGCTTTTTTTATTTTTTTCTTATGAACAGATTTTCTAGTTAGACTCCACTAGATAACTCTTTCATTTTCAAACTTTTACGCTATTATGCATTTTTTTCTTATTTTCAAAGTTATTCCTGCTACTAGTAAACTCCATAATATGACCCTTCGTTCAACCATCTAGAGTTCAAGAGGAAGAAAATCCCTGCAGCTGTTTGATGCCCAAGAAGATGAAGACTTAGCAATCAGATGAAAGAAGAGAAAAAAAAGTACAGAAAAGAAAGATCAAGAGAAGGCTGGTTTTGAGTTTCTGCAGGCTAGCATTTACCTCTCTCAATAAAAGGAGCTTTGTACTCATTATACACTGGACTAGTCTTGCCTTCAGCTTATAGTAAACTGGCAATTGCCTTATTATTTCCTTGCTACATTAAGGATCAAAGTTTAAACATATTCTTTTCCTTCTGTATTACACCCTGATTAAAATTATCACCTCCTCACCTCACTCACATAAATTGCTTTACTGGAAAAAAGAAGGAACTCCCTAAAGTAAAGATGCTATTAACCAGAAAAATAAATAATTGTGGAAATTTCTGGTCATGTTATCTGATGATTTCAGGATACAGTGTCAAAGTAGCTTACTATAAGAAAGTCTTCTGAAAATAATATTCTAGTAAATATTCACGATGGAAATTTAGTGTTCCATCATTAAATGACTATGATTTATCTGAGAATCTATACATTACACCCTGCCAGCTGGGTCCCATCCATATTTTGCAGAAGAAACTGAAGTTCATAGAAGCTGATTACCGTATTTTCCGGCGTATAAGACGACATTTTAAATGAAAAAAAGTCAACCAAAAATCAGGGGTCGTCTTATATGCCGAGTATATCCCGAAAAACGTCTCGATATGCCGCTAAACGAATTTTCCAACTCGATCCCGCACCAATCACTGCGAGGCTGCTCGGACCGCCTCTCTAACTCAGCCAATCCAAGCAGGCTTTTTATGCATGCAAATTATACATGTTCTGTACCCGAAGCTACACTGTGTTCTAGTAAAAAGCCTGCTCACATTGGCCAGAGTCAGAGAGGCGGTCTATTATAACCTTTCTTTGCTTGTTGTGATTGGCTCACCGTGGTACATACAGTTGCAGCACAGGGACGTTCTGTGTAGCCAAAGCTGCTGTATCAGGACACATGCATAGTAGCTAAATTGACTGTATTAGAGCACATCCAATGGACTAAAAGGTACAGTGCCTTTATAGGACATTCTGTATGTAGCCAATGCTACAGTATTAGGGCACATACAGTGAGTTAAAAGGTACCGTAATAGAACATTCTGTGTGTAGCTGAAGCTACA
>PVKE010028498.1:0-20876 GCA_004027555.1 Craseonycteris thonglongyai
GTCAGTTCTTTTTTCAGCTCTCCCATGATGCCTTTCATTTCAAGGAGTTCCTTTTGGTTCTGCTCTAGCTTCTCAATTTTGTTGGTAAAGTACTCATTTTGCTCAGAAAATTTCTTGTTGAGGTCATTTAACTGTGTCTGGGTACTTTGCCAGCATTGAGTGAGCTCTCTGAGTGTCTTGAGTAATGCAGCCCTGAATTTTGTTTCACTTAGATTTGATTCCAAGTGTGTAAGGTCCTTTACTAAAGAATGCCCCTGATCTTCTGGCAGGGCTTTGGATTCTGAGGTGTGCATTGTGTTTGATGTGGTTCTTTTTGCTTTAGGCATGAGTCTGTTTTCCCTCTGGGGGTTTGCCTATCAGATGGGCTTCTCTTTATTTTTTCTTATAAGCTCAGTTGTGGGAGGAGGAGATTTTGTAAGAGGGTTGGGGGAATCAGTCAGTTTCTGTGTCCTGGGGTTGCTCTTTAGGTTGCTGTCTTAGCTGTTATAAGGTGGGGTAGTGAAGGTGTGGGCCTGGGGTGGGGGCATGTGAGTAGGAGCTTGGGCAGGCCTGAGACAAAATAGCAGATTCCTCTTTCAGCAGGGGGTGCTGTTGTTTCAGTGTGGGCAGGGGCGCAGCAGCTCGGGTCTTTCTCCCCTCTGATAGGCTGCTTTTACTTTAATCGCATCTGTGAGCTGGGCCCACAGGGCTGTGGTGTGGCGGTGGTGCAGGTTGGGTCTTGGCAGAGGCCTGGTCAGCCACACGGGCTGGGATGCAGTTGCGGCCCGGTCAGTGGTGTGGTGGTGTCAGCTCAGCTGGCGGCTCTACTGGATCCCTAAGACCTCCATCAGGTCAAGCTGTTTTCACTGTAAGAGCATCTAATGCAGCCGAGCATGCTGCCTCTGTGGGCTCGTGACTGGGCCCCCCAGGCTGTGGCTGGTGGCTCCTCTGGTTCCCTCAGTCCTCTACTCGAGCCACTGGCAACCTTCTTAACACAGTCCTTACACCACATCTGTCCAGTTGACCACCACTATCTGCCAATTCTGCTAGAATAGGGGTGCCAAACTGGTGGCCCGCGGGCCGCATGCAGCCCCCAAGGTAATTTTTTGTGGCCTACAATGCTCTGAAATAAAATGAAAATAGAAAAAATTATTATGAAGAAAATAGCACTTAGGGGAGATCGAGGCAATACTGTACACACAATTCCCTCGTTAACCCTTTACTGAAGATGAGTATACACATGGCCCAATGCCTTTTCTGGCAGCCTGTGGGCGTGTATAAATGCGTTGACTCAGTTCCGGCGACGTTTGTAAATGTGATGTGGCCCATGTGAATCTTGCCTGTTGCACCAAATGGCCCGTGTTTTAATTGAGTTTGACACCCCTGTGATAGAGAAATGCCTCTTGAATCTTTCTTTTTCAGCTTCACTACTTCTGCTTCATTTCAGAACATATTGTCCTTTGAACTGTGAAGTAGCTTCTCTGGCCTGTGTGTCCAATATGGTCATCACTAGCCACAGGTGGTAATTATACGCACACACAGACACACACATTTATATAAAATAAAAACAAAAACTCAGTTCAGCAGTCTCACAAATTACATTTTCGATACTCAGTGGTCACTTGTGACTGTGGCAGCCATATTGGACACATATGGGACATTCCGATCACTGCAGAAGGTTCTGTTGGACCTTACTGGTAGCTCAGCTCCCTGCTCTGAGCTTCTTGCCCAATCTATCTCATCCTTCACATCACTGCCAGCATCATCGAAGTAGCTAGCGATCTGGTTATAGCATTCTGCTGCTTAGAGACGTGTGTTAGTTGCATGGATCTAGTCTGCGCCTCTCAGTATTGGCACTGGGTCCTTCCCTGACCCACCCTGGCACTCTGTCTGCTGTGTTCCATGCTCAGGAACCTACCCCTCTCCCTGTCATCCTCAAGTAGCCTGCTGCTTCTCTCCTCTGTACAGCCCCTCTCTGCTTAGAACACCCCTCTCTACTCAAAACACCCCCCTCTTCTTGTCTTTCACAGACTCACTCTGTCTGCACTTCATGATCTCTGGTAGTGCTTTCCTCATTGCTTTGCAACACTTGTTCACTGCACTGGCCTCTCTGTTTGGTCTGCAAATGGTTGTGTCTCTGTACCCTCTGAAATAATTTGTTTAAAAACTATGCACTCCATCCATGTTTTTCAGGTGACACCCAATTTTTTTATTTTATTTTAAGTTCAAGTGATTTGTTAGTAGGAAGCAGAAAATATTAAATGTAATATGAGAGTTGACTTATTTGAAATAAATTTTTGACAGTATAGTTTGAAAGAATCAGTTTTAACTATCTGGTTGAAAATATACTTGTAAAGAATTCAAGTAAATTTGTTCTCTGTGAGGTTTTCTAACTAGGATTGAATGTTTTGGCATTTTGGGGAAAATATTCTTAAGTGTATGAGGGCTATCTGAAAAAAAAAAATCCAGCCATAAATGACTCTTTTTTCATATCACATTGTGGATACTTTCTGGATAGCCCTCGTATTTAAGCAGATCCATCATGAACTTGTAGTTAGTGTTTTTTCCCCTGAATTCAAATGGGCCAAGTTTCACCCCTAGCATAAATGTGGCTAAGAAACATGAAATCGGTAAGCCTTATGAATTCAAGGGGTCATGATTAATTATTAAACAAGACTTCCCTGATAATCAGTGTTTTGAATTATTCCTTTGTTCAGTGCCTTGGGGGCTTCTGACTTATGGTATTTAGAATAAATTTTAAACTTTGGAACAATCCACCATGGTAAGACTTCAGTGAGAGAGGAGATGTTGGGAAAGTGGGAGTGCCCATCCATTTTCTAAAAGAGTGCATGTGAAAGGTGAGGATCCAGAAAGTCACCTATTACCTAGCCCTGGAACCATGCACATAGACTCCTGAGAGAGTCACTGGGGGGTGGGGTGGGGTGGGGGGGCGCTATGCCTCAGTGGACCGACTACAGCTCCAGACAAGGCAACCTTCATCCCTGTCTGTCCCAGTGCCTGGCCTGGAACTGCGTGTGGCTTGACTGCTACCACAGCTTCCTCACCAGGCCCCTCCTTTCCTTAAAGGCTCCAACTGGGACTGCTGTTGAAAACTTCCTCACCTAGAGGTTTGTTCTGGGTACTGCTGGCCACAGGAAGCAGGTTACTTTTATTATGACTTGGGGAGGAGTGGAAGTATTTCTGTCATGAAATATAATAACTGCTTATAGACAGAGGCCTGAGGGATTTAATCATGCATTATGTAACCAGTTTTCTAGGACAGTGATGATGGCCGTCTTCACTTGTGCTGGCAGAATGCCTGTGCCTTGAGTGGCCTGAAGCTCCCCCTGCCTCCTGGGGTGACCATGACTTCCTGTTCTGGAACTGGAATGTTGTATAGGTGAAACTGAGCACCAGTCTTCTGCTGACTACCTCTAACTCAGAGATGGGACACGTTGTGTCACCCAGCAGGTGTCTCTTTAATTTAGGTTGTCATCTCTTTGAGGAAATTATATATACAGATACCCTTAGGCAAAAAAGAAAAAAAAGAAAGAAAGAAAGAAAAAGAAACAAACAAACAAACAAACCAGCTTCAGACAGCAAGGGTTTGGTTCTCAGCCACCCTAGCAACCTGTCTTTCTCACCCCTTTACACTCACAACTCCCACTTCACGGGGGTACATCATTTGCCCAGGTGATGTAATCTTGCCCTCCCAAATTGGCTTAACCAGAATAAGTTAGAAAATCCTGATTGAAAATAAAAAGGGGTGTTTATTTTGGCCATAACTTATTAGGAAAAGGGATTATGGGAAAAAAAGTTGACTTAACTTTTGTTTTCTGAATGTGTTTGCTAATTTTGTTTAATGCAGTACAGTATAGATATGCAAAGACATGATTTTTTGTAACTTTCATCACCAGTATTGCCCTTTCATTTGAAACCCAAAGTGGGTATTGTGTTTATAGTTCCTTTCAGAGCTGAGCTTGAAGTCCTCCAGCATCCCTAGTAAGCACCCAACAAAGCTCAAGGTCTTACTTCAGGGCCAGTTCCAGACCAAGGGTGCCTCTTGGGAGGGTAGTAAACTTCAGCAGGGATCATTGCCAATGATTTTGGCAAGAGCCACACATATGCACAAGCAAAGCCCAAGTGTTTGCTTTCTAATTGCTAGTACATTAGTTGCTAATTTTCATCTGATGAGTCTGAGTCACACATATTACAGAAGGTGCTTCTTATCTTGGACAGCAGATGCTTAGGTGATCTTGTTTCTGGAGGGAAACAAGAGTCCAGGCTGATGCTGCCTGTGCCATTCAGCCAATAGACTGACACAGGAGTTGGCTTGTAGAATAAACATTTATTATAAGGGCACCCATTAACCAAGAAGGTGGAGGTTGGGTTAAAGAAAGGAAAGGGGTCTTTATTTCAGAGCTACGTACAACATGCAAAGAAAAATAACCCTTCTGCCACCCCCAAACCTGTCCTAGATTGCACCTGGAGCCCTTCTTCCTTTTAACAATACCATCCTTTGGAGAAGACAGGCAGCTGCAGAATGTTCCTCTACACAGATCACCCAGGCAGTAGAAAGCAAAGTCCAAAAAGATCTAAGCTGAAAGGAGAGAGCCATCTCTGCCCTTCCTCTACTCACCATCCTCTGGGAAGCATAGGCAGCTGGTATTCAGCCCTTCAGGTGGATCTCCAACCTCCAGAGGCAGAAGGGCCTCAGTCTTCTAGCCCAGCAATCCAGCACTGAGCTTGTGCTCCCTCTTGTTGCCAGCCATATACCTATCTTCTCAGGGTGTGCTCCCAGGGCCAGGCAACAAGCTGCTGCTGTTGTTGACAGGCCTGACTGCTCCCCGCTGATCCAGAGTCCTCTGCATAAACCTCCCCAGTTCAAGAACCCCACCAAAAATGCCTTTCCTTTCTGCCCTCCTTCTGTATTTATATCCTTGCCACTAACTGACAGGAGGGTCTCTCTTCCCCCATCAATCACAACCCATTATCGCTAATTACCCACATCTGCCAGCCTGAAGTGCTTCCCATTCTTAACAGTTTCAGTCCATTAGCACTAATTTTATCTACCTCCAGCAGCTCCCCCTTGCTTTCCTTGGAACAGAAAGGATATCTGTGAGGTGCCTGCCAGCTTATTTATGGCTACTCTGGGCAGACTCCTCCTTTAGTGGCTCCTCCCTTCTTCACCCTGCTACAATCTGAGATTGTGGAATGGTTCCTCTGAGAGGTCCCCTCTGCAGAATATACTCTACTTTTGTTGTGGCCTTCCTCCCGACGGCCTGTCCATGCGTGATAACAGGCATGTCATCAGGAGGCTCAGGCCTGCACAGATCTGTTATGTGGGTCTGCTCAGTGCTACCACAGGGAACCTAGGAGGGGGATGGTCTCTGATCTCAGTAAGGCAACTCCACTCCAGGGAGTGCCCCCCCCACCCCCCACCCCCAAGCTCTTAAGAGCCTCCAAGGCAGCTTCTTGGTGGTAAGCCATGCTGGGTGGGCACACAGGGGTGCACACCATACATCGTGGATTCCCCAGGATTGGAAACATGTTTTGTTATGATTGTGTACAGGAGATGATGCAGCTTCCTGTAATAGGTAAAATTTGCCCTTGGCCACAACTCTTCCTGGCAAGGTTTTGCTGGAAAGCTGTCAGCATTCTGCTGTCCTGAATCTTCCTGCCAATTGGTGCATTAGCAGGGGATGCGAGGTGTCAGGAAGCACCACTGGGTCAGGTGCACTGTGAGACTCACTCAGCTGCTCCTTGCTTCAGCAGAAGAGTCGCTTGGCTGCAGTTGCTGTGTTCCAGGTGCCCAGCAGCAGTTCTGTTGTCTGTTTTTTATGTGGGCAAAGCCCCATATCACTGCTTGCAATTAAGCCTCTGCTTCTGTAAATCTTCCTTGCTCCCTGCTCCATCACTCCTCTGCTTCTGTAGACCCTGCCCACTCCCTGCACCTGTGGCCTTGCCCTCTCCTGGCGCCTGTGTCTGCCAAACCTAGATATATGACAGGAAAAGAAAACTTATCATAGAAAGTAACCAAGTAAAATTCTCCCTATATAAGCCTGAGGAGTTTATTTGCTATCTGCAGTTGGGGCTCAGACTTTGGAAAAACACTCCTCTGAGCCCATGGGCATAAATAAAGTTTTGTGACTCCTATCTCCCGACTGCCACTTGAGTGCCGCTTGGTTCCTTTGTTGGGTGAACTGTAACATTTTAAAAGAGAATGTAATCCAAATCCAGGCCCTTGATGCCATTCAGTTCCAGGTTATAGCCCCTCAAGCCCCGACTTAACATTTGGGGACTTAAGCATTTGACTGGGTATGGCTTACCGGGTGGACACTCATTATTGGCTAAGGGAAACAATGTTACTAGATCTAATAGATTTCAGGTTGGCAAGGAAACTGTTCCATCAGCAGTTGTTGAATTAGGTTTCAATGAATAGGCTAAAAACCTCAGGTTTGGATGTCTTTTATTGGGGATGGTGTCAGGTACCTGGGGCCAGCTTCTGGTCTGAGAAGGGGTTATCTTCATGACTGCCTCCACCGCATGAGACCTGGGAAGTTTTCTGGGTTGAGATGCATCTGAGAATGTTTGTCTTAGTCCATCTCAGTCTGCTGAACATTCTCTACCTCAAGTCTGCCCGATGTTTCTAATGCCTCTGGATGAACCAAAGGACAACAGGTATCTCTGAATTGTTCACAAGCTGTGTTTTAAAGGAACAATGGCCAGAGAGCAGTTTGTCCTTGAGAGCCAGGCACTGAACATGAGGAGGTCACATCCAGGCTGTGGATAAAGGCTCATTTTTAGGCAGACTGTCAGTTTTAGGAGTTGTCCATGGCTCATGCGCAGGTGTCGTTTTAAGAAAATTGAGATGGAAAGGTCTTTATGCAGAGAGTAGGTTTTTAGAATGAGGAGTCTATTTGCTATAGTTCTCTTTTATTTGCCTCAGACTCAGTCTGCCCAGGGAATTCACATTGGAGGGTCTGATTCTACCTGAGATTTCTAAGATCTCTGCTGTCTCATCATGACTAAGAGTGGCCTCCCCTGCTTGGGTCACTATAGCACTGGCCTGAGTGATTGATCCAACTCCCAGATCGAATCTTGTCACTGCTTTAGGTTGAATTTGGCCCTGAAGTGCCACCACAGGGGCTGTTATTACCTGGTCTGTGCTGAACTCACTGTCCGCCCCCCAGACCACCATCTTGTAGTGCTTCTCCTGGGAGCTGCAAGCCTTGCCCATGGGCTCCCCTTTCTGCTCCATGCCGGCTTGGCCAGCTCTCTTGTCCTTCAGGTTTCAGCTCAGACACCAGTGCTGAAAACACTGTCCTGACCCCTCTCCTCAGTTCTGCCACAGCCCTGAGCATTCATGTCTTTCCACAAGGCCAGCATTACAGCTCACCCTTCCTGCCTATGGACTTATCTCTCTTCCCTCCCAGGGCATACACTTTGGGGGGGTGGAGACCAAGTGACTTACCATTGTAGGGCCTCCATTTCTAGTACAGCTCCTCCACATAATAGGCAGACCAGTGCATTCTTGTGGAATGGATGAGGGTATGAGTATCTCCTAAACTGCAAGCTTTTCTAATATTTTATTAGCCAACTTTCAGATAAACCAGCTGTGGTACAATTCAGGTATCGTAATGGGGGAGGTCATAGATGCCATATTTTAATTTTAGCTGCATTCACAAACCCAAGAATGTTAGGTTGCAATGTCCTTTTGGGAAGTATAATTGATACTGTTCCCCATTCACAGATGTCAAGGCTCCAGGGTACCAATAAACAGTGCCCTTTTTTCCTACTCAAGCTTTGATAAAGTTGGGAAGTATAAATAGAGTACAAGTAGAGACAAGAATATTCCTTTCTTATCAATAGAGACTGGGATGGAGGGCTCAGCTTGTGGTGGAAACCAGATGGCCCTGCTGAGCATCAGGGGAGGCTGTGGGGTGGTCCTAGAGGGCAGTAGTCTCGTCAGATTGGTCCCTCCACCTTCTCAGGAGTGACAGGATCCTGAGTTAAGGAACTGAGCCCCACCCAGAAGAAATGAAGAAGCACTTCTCAGGAGCAGTAGGCTTCTTAGGAATTCTTGTTCCCGCTAGTGATTATTTTCACATCAAAAACTGTAATCTGTTGCTTCTCCAGATGGATGACCCATGTTTTATAGATGATTTGTTGAATTCAAGCTGTGAAGCACCCTGCACATGAATGTGGATATTTTAGAATATATTAGTTAATGCAGAAAAAAATAAATAAAAATGTGTTAGTTGATTTTTTTCTGGGACCAATTCTAAATTTTTCATGTGAGCATTAATCCACGCAGTAGCTGTTACTGGAGGGAAACAGGGTCCAGGCTCATGCTGCCTGAGCTGCTCAGCAAATACACAGGAATTGTCAGAGTGAGCGTTTATTACAAGGGCCCGTTTCCCAAGACAGCGGAGTCTGAGTGGAAGAAAGGAGAGGAGCCTTTACTTCAGAGCTACACACAACATGCAAAGAGAAATAAGCCTGCTGCCACCCCCAGACCTGTTTTAGATCATATCCAGAGTCCTTCTCCCTTTTAACACCGTCCTTTGGAGAAGACTGGAGGCTGCAGAATGATGTTTCATGCTGATCTCTGAGGCAGCAGAAAGCAAAGTCCAAAAAAGCCCAAGTGGAAAGGAGAGGCTGTCTCTGCCCTTCCTCTGCTCACCATCCTCTGGGAAGCACAGGCAGCTGGCATTTTAGTCCTTCAGGTGGACCTTGGACTTCCACAGAAATAGAGGAGCCAACGCTGGTCTTTCAGCCCAGCGATCCCAGTGCTGAGCCCCCTCGCCGCTGGCTGTCTGCTTAAATCTTCTTTGGCTATGCTCCCAGGGCCAGGCTTGGTGCCCTGCTGTTCTCAATGGGCCTAGCTGCCTCCGGCCAACTGCAAACACCTTCAGGTTCCAAAACCTCCTGTTCAGAAGCTTTCCGTCCAAAAAGCCCTCTTTCTCTTTTTATACCTTCGCCAGTAATTGACAGGAGGGTCTCTCTTCCCCTGTCAATCACTTTTTACCAATAATTGCCAACTTCCGCCAGCCTGCAATGTTCCCGTTTTTGTCCGTTTCTGTCCATTACTGCTAATTATATCTACCTCTGGCAGCTCCCTCAAGCTTTCATTGTAACAGAGGGGAGATCTGGAAGGTGCCTGCCTGCTTTATACAGCTATTCTGGGCAGACTCCTCCTTTAGCGGCGCCCTCCCTTCTTCATCTTGCTACATGACTGAAGAAATAAATTTTAGCGTCCTCCCGCGTTTGAGATTTGGTACCCCGCTGTGAGGCATTTTGACTAAGCTCTCACTTTGAGTTCCTTTCAGCAAAGCACAAAGCAGTGGCAGTGTGAGCTTGTAGTTCGGTTCAGGTACAGGAAGCATGGGGGCAAGTTCCCTGGAGCCGTGAGTGCTGGGAGACTCCTTAGTGCAGTGCTCTTTGTGTTCAGTGCAGTTTCCTGGGAGGAGGCGGGTGATTGCGAGAGAGCAGCATGTGACGAGGGCACAGTGGGTGCCAGGGCTGCCTGCAGTGAGCCTTAGAGCTACAGCAGGACCAGCCTGAGGCCTGGCTGGACCAGGGCCTGGTTTTCAGGAAGACCTCCCTTATCTTTACCCTTCCCTCCTCTGTGTCCAGCGGCTGCCCCCACCTCCAATCCCTAGCTTTAAGCTTGCTGTTCACATCTCTTTATAAAGGCACCAATCTGAAGGCATTCTTAGTGAATTCAGCAGTTTTGAAAATGCAAGAAGTCACTCATGTCTTTCTCAACCATGGAACTCTCCAGGTAATTGCTAACCATCCTGGAAGACATTATGTATGTCTGTTCAGATTTGGTTAACATTAGGTTTGCAGGTGTTTGCGGACCCATGTGATCATCTAAACTGGCATTTGAATGACAATTTCCACCTGTTCATAATGAAACTAGGACTTTTCCTTTGAAAATGTTAAAGGAATAAAGCTCAAATTTCAAATCCTAAAAGTCAGGTTTTCTTTTTTTTAAAGAACATATCATTGGGAAGAAAATGGCCATTTGCTACACAGACTATATTGAGGTTACATGTAGGTCTAAACTAGGGTGATCAGACGTCCCGCTTTTGGCGGGACAGTCCCGCTTTTTAACAATTTGTCCCGCGTCCCACGGCGTTTTAAAAACGTCCCGATTTTTGGAAAGAATGCCCGACAAGCTAGGGAACGGCGGGAGATAGACCAGATTTTTAATCAAGAACCCCCTCCCCCCACCCCGGTCAATGGTGTCCCGCTTTACCAATGTTAAAATCTGGTCACCTTAGTCTAAACATAGTCCCTGCCCCCTTGGAAAGTTAATTTAGACAGTTTATGTGGAGGTCAGGATTCTGAAAACGCTTATTGCGCAGCAAACACAATAGGTCACTTTGCAGCCTCAGCCCAGTCTGAGCTGGATCGAACGAGATTAGTGTCCTGGGAGAAAGTGTCCAGACCCTGGGCCTTCTCTTCTTTGTGAGGAAGGTGACAGCTGAAGAGTCAGGATCTCCCAGTGACAGACAAGCACAAACGGGTATGCTTCTGACCTTTGCCTGTCCTTGGTCCTTGCTGCCCTTCACTGGGGAAGGAAGGGGTGTGGGGTAGAGGGAGACTGTTTCAGATTGAAACTTTTTGCTACATCTTCAATTGTCTTTAGGGACCCAGATCCTTTTTCTCTTTTCGGTTTTTTAGTCAGTGTATTAGAGTAAGGCCTTTCTCATTGCCCCAAGGCTTTGTGCTGTTTGGGCCAGACAGTAAATGAGGTGGGGGTGAATGTTTTTTGTATGAATGAAAAGGAGTAACAACAGGAAAGACACTGAGAGCAACCTGACTTTTAGAGCCACCCACCAGCAGGATGGCTTTGTAAGGGAAAGGCAGCTGGGAAGTTGGAAGTGAGGTAGTGCTGGGAGGGGCAGTGAGTGCTCAGTGGGAGCCAGCTGCAACCAGGGCTATTTGCGGTGCTCTTCACTTAGGTCCTTTGTGTCTTCTCAAACTAGGTACACTTTGAAATCAGTCACCGGGGCAGGGGCAATGAAATACCAGATGCAGGGCCCCACCCCAGAGAAGCTGATGGGCTTGGGAGAGATCAGTCCTGGAGTTTTTTGGGTAATTCTGACGTGTCTGGGCTGAGATCCACCACCCATTTGGACTCAAGGTCCTCACTGCCTAAAGGACCCCTGTGGGGGTTGGGGGCTCTGGCCCTGCTCTCTGAGCATCTGGTTTATTGAAGACTTGAAATCAAGAACAGCTAAATGGCATTAGATAATTTCCGGAGAGACTCCGACTAGATCTGAGAAAGAGCCTCTCAGGTTTTGGAGACTCAGACATTCAGGGTCATGAGATGGGGATAAACGCGTGAACATTGGAGACTGCTAATTCTACTAAAATCCTTTTACAGGGATGTTAGAAGGAGGCAAGGAAGGGAGAACAGGACTTGGCTCCCTTTAGTGCTGGCCCTTGGTATTTCTCCCTGGAAGAGAGTGAAGATGGAACTTTCAGGAACAAAAGGTACCTGGGCCCCTTGCTGCAGACAGAGCTTTTGGAATGTGTGATGAGCTTGGCATGAGGTGAGGGTGGAGACTGCCCTGGCCCCTCCAGTTGTGGACCCCTCCCCCCATGCCTCACTTCCACACCAGCCCCCCAACCCCCAGCTTCTCCTGTGTGTTTACTCTCTCAGCACCAGCTGCTCATTTGTATTCCCTCACTCTCTCCCTGCAGCCCCCTTCCCCACTTAACTACGTCATGGCCCTCGCTATACTTTCCTTGTTATGTCCTTTGGTTCAGTCATATTCTTGCTTTTTATGTTAAGGGTGAGCTGGAGTAATGGGAGTCATGCTCTGTGAGCCTGCTCTGGTGGGGTGGGGTGAGGTCATTGAGAGATTGCAGGGGAGTGGGGCTGTAAGAAGCCATAGGGGCTGGGGTCAGTGCTAGGAGACAGGACGCTGGATCTCAGAGGGTCAGAGGTCTTACCCTGGGCAAGGAGGTCAGGGAAGCAGCAGAACAGGGCTGTCTAAAGGGTCCGAGTTTGCCATATGATTGGCATTGACCATCTAAACGGTTGATGAGTCCACAAAGAATAAACACCCCTTTGGACAGGTGGTTCAACTATTACGGTAATATTTGCTGAAAGTTAGTTTTTCTAAAGATCATCAGTTCCAGCTCCATGAATATTGTTTTTTACTTGAGGATTTTTTTTTTAATGGATTTCTTTATTTTATGCTTTGTGTTGCTGAGAATTTCTATTTTTTCATTTTATTTCAACAACCTGCTGGAAAACTTTTGCCACTTTACTAATTTTCAAGATGCCTAGCAACACTAGTAACATTTTATAGGTTGTTTGGAATGTTCTCTAATCATTTTAGAAAACCATAATAAGTCATTTGATGACTAACTCCCTGGAGACAGCAAATCTTTTCCAAGAATTATTTCAGAATTCCTTACTACCGAGATACACTTTTAATGTAATGTGTTGTCTAGGTCAGGCCTTAAATAGGAACTCCCCTAGTTAATATCCAGTTTATGTTCAGGAATATCTCAAAAGGGAGTTGATGTTAGTCCACAGGCTAACAGCAGGAAGCAGGGGCCAGTGGGGGCTGGCAGGCCTGGTGGGGCTGGCTTTCTGCCTCAGCCCCTGTCCTGAGCCACAGTGAAGACTCAGTAAACATGACCCATTGTTAGGACTCCCTGAGACAAAGGAACACTTCTTGACTAGAAGACAGGAGTTTGACCAGATAATTGAACATCTTTTGAGATAGAGTATTTCACTGAGAACTTTCAGAGAAAAATCTCTTGTTTTCTTAAAAGTGTTGTTTCTGTGTGTATGTGTAAGTGTGATAATTTATACAGCCCCTGAACAGACATGTCTTCACTTTGCAGCTGATGTCTGCAATTCCTGAGAAATCTGAATTCACCTGCAGATGCCTAGCCCCACAGTTGGGTTGCTATTAAAATTGAGAATCTCTTGAGGTTAAGAATTAAAGGAGGGGAAGCCGGGATGGCTCAGTGGGTTAAGCACTCCCTTTGTAGCCCTGGGAACCGAAGATTGAATCCTGGCCCTGGCCCGTGTGGACCCATATACTGAACTGGGGTATGTTTCCCATGTGGGAGACCCCCAGTTCGGTTCTTGCTCCCCAGTTCAGCCCCTGGCTTGAGAGGTGCGTTCCTCCCTTGTGGGAGGCCCCCAGTCCAGTTCCCGCCCTGTGCTGCCCCGCCCACCCGTGTGGAAGGGAACCATGTCAAAAAATGATGACGTACAACTATGGAGACTGCTCTGGGCCCTCCCCCTGTCTCTCTCTATCTCTGAATCTCTCTGACTCTGTCAAAAACAATAAAATAAATCTAAAAAGAAGAATTAAAGGACTTGATTTCCTTGTTTAGTGACAGCTAATCCCTCCTCCATTTTTCTAGTTGCATAACAGAAAAATATGAAATGTAGGATTTAAGAAAAGTATTTTCGCTCTTTTTTTTCTTTTTCTGTGAATATATGG
This sequence comes from Craseonycteris thonglongyai, assembly GCA_004027555.1. Lineage (NCBI taxonomy): Eukaryota > Metazoa > Chordata > Mammalia > Chiroptera > Craseonycteridae > Craseonycteris > Craseonycteris thonglongyai. The sequence goes on from PVKE010028498.1 coordinate 13,470, forward strand.
AAAGTGTAATCTGAAGTTTAAAATATTAGTGCCCATTTTTATTTTACATGAGTCAATTCATCTTGCTGCTGGTTTTCTGAGGTATTTTAAAGAAAGGTTGGAAAGGTTCTGAAGGAATTACTTTGCAGTGTGTGAGGAGCTGTGGTGGCGGCACCATGCAGCGGCACAGCCAGCAGTTACAGCCCATTGCTTTACTTGTTAGCTGTACGAACATAGTCATTATACCAAAGACAGGGTCTCCGGAGAATCCAGAAGGCAAGGATGGATCCCAGGTAACTAAGCAGGAGCCCACAAGATGGTCTGCCAGACTGTTAGTGAAACTGGCTCCACCCAAACCTGAACCTAACCCAAGAAAAACATCTAAGAAAGAACCTGGAGGTTGCCAGGATAGTTGGTCAGGTTGAATACTTGCCTTGCAACCACGAGGTCCAGGGATTGAATCCCAGCCCTGATGGGCTGTGTGCTGAACTATGGTACAACTGGTGACTGCAGGGATAGCACAGCAGCGAAGTTTCTTGTCTCTCATTCAAGAGGCCCCGGTTCCATTCCCAACCTGTGCGGCTCCACATCCACCTGCGTGGGATGAAACCATGTCACAACTACTGATGTACAGCTATGGAGGCTGCTCTGCCCGGCCCCCTCACCTTCTCTCACACAATAAAATAAATCTTTAAAAAAAGAAAGAAAAGAAAAAAAAGAACCTGGAACAAAGATTAACAAATGTGCTAAAGGGACGGAGGAAAAGCAGGAAGCTGGAAAGGAAGGTACTGCACCATCTGAAAATGGTGAAACTAAAGCCGAAGAGGCACAGAAAACAGAATCTGTAGATAATGAGGGAGAATGAATTGTTGTGAAAAATTGGGGTTGACTTTATGTACCTCTTGGGACAACTTTTAAAAGCTATTTTTCCCAAGTATTTTATGAATGGTAATTTTTTAGGACTCTACTAGTGGGCACACAAAAATATGTAAAGATGGACATTTTACCTTCTCATAGTAATGCTTTTTGGAAATTTCCACCATGCTTAAGTTAAATAAGTATCAATGTAATATTGGGGAAAATTTTCTTTGCTTTTTTTTTTTTTAATTCCAGGAAACTTTATCAGTTGACCAATTTTTTGGTTAACACTGTATGTCCCTTTCTTTGATGACTCAGTTTTTCTTAGTCTTCTAAAAAATGCTTTAGGGCCAGTGGTCTATAGACAGTATGATAAATCAACTTTTGTTTTATTTTCACATATAAGCCAGAAATGTTTTGATTCTCAGCAGTTTATTTTAAAATAGAATATGACTATTATTTTTTAGATGTGAACACTTTAGGTGGCCACAATCCTATCTCAAAATGAAGAACCTTTAAAAACCAAGTGAGGGGAAAGCTGGGATGGCTCAGTGGGTTAAGCGCTTGCTTTGAAGCCCCAGGGACCGAGGATCGAATCCCGACCCCGGCCCATGCGGACCCACGTGGACCCACATGCTGTACTGGGGTGTGCCCCCAGATCAGTTCTTGCTGGGACCTATGTGGGAGGCTCCCGGCCCAGTTCCTGCCCTGCTCAGTCCTGTGCCCACCTGTGGAGTGAAACTATATGGAAAACTAATGTCAACTATGGAGACTGCTCTGGGCCCTCTCCCTTCTCTCTGTCTCTCTCTGTCTCTGTTTCTGTCTGTGAAAAATCAATAAAATAAATCTTTTTAAAAAATTAAATAAATAAATAAATAAATAAATAAAAACCAAGTGGCAGGTGGCCCCATTCAGCAATACCAGTTGAGATGTTTACCTCCTGAGACGGAGTGAAGGCCACGGTATCTGGCAGATAGCAGAGTAAAGTTGTCCTCGCTGCCAATTATTCAGTGACTTCTATCTATGCAGCTTCCCATTTTACTTCAGACAGTTAAATGTCTGCAAATGTCTGTGCTAAAATATTCCTCTTGCTTTCTCTGTGTGTGTAAAAACTGATAATTCTACATTTTTTTTCCTTCCCTCTCCCTGTTGCTTTACTTTCAGTAGTAAATTAGTAGAAATAGATGACTCAGCCTTCTTTTTTCCTGTTCTGGTAGTCCCTTTCCAGCCCTGATTAGTGGGAAAGAAAAGACAGGGACCCTCTCCCTGAATCAAGAGGACTGTCCCCCTAGAAGCACCCTAGGGCATGGTCCGTTGTGGCAGGTGGTGCCAAAGGCCCAGGCTGTTGCCATTTCAACTATATGTTTATTTCTTAACAGATCCTAGTATATTTAAAACTAAAACATGAGAACTGGTTTTGGGCCCTCTCAAGCAAGGATGAGTTGATTTGCAGCTCTAGCCTGTCAGTTAAGTAGAAATGACCTCTATTCAATGACCGCTAGGTGGTGAGTGCTTTAGCACAAGGGCCTTGAAGCACCTCCACTCTCATTCCCATAAGGTACCTTCACTTTTTTACTTTCTTAGACTCTGTCTTCTTGTGGCCTCACTAGGGAGACGGGAAAACAGAGAGAAAGCCTTGTCAGGGGGTACATTGCACCAGAAGCCACAAGACAGAGCTGAAAGACCAAGGTGAGACAAAAGGCAGAGGGGCTAGACTGTCAAGCAAGCGCTTATGGGTTAAAGGTTAAGCACATCTCTGCCTGAAGACACTGCTGGACATAGTGCATCCCTGCACCCTGTTGGGAGCAGCTGGCCTGGGAGGGCTTTCACAGCAAGGCCTGTGCTCCCTGCAGTCCTGTCTGGTCAAGTTGGAGCTCTGAGCTCCAGCCCCCACCCAGCGCCTGCCTGAAGGGCTGCTGCTCTGCACCCAGGGCCAGGCCAGCAAGGAGCAGCACAGACAGGGAGAAAACAAGTGGCTGGCAGCCCTGACCCCATTAGTCCATATGTTACAGGGCTGGATCCAGCCCCTGCTGACCAGTGTGAAAAAGTCTGTACTCCTCTTTATTAAAAACTCCTTCCCTTGACATATCAACAGTTGAATGATTTTCCAGTTTGGTCAAGGAAGTAGAGAATCGCATGTGAAGTATTTTTGTATTAGGCAGAGTCACTCATTTCTGTGTTGCTAAATCTCTCCATTAAATACATTTGCCTATTTTCTCATGGTTCCTTTTTGGGCTGAGACTGTCACACAGGGCCTGGGGGGTGTGAGTGGGGGGTGGGGGTGAGGGGGGGCATGCTCAGCAAGGTAGGAATGAGACAGGGAGCATTGTGCCATTCTTCCTGAAAATAAACCCACACCTCTACCTGAACTTCTGAACTGCCAGCCTGTCCCCTGGGCAGACCTTTAATTTGACCAAGGTTTAGTTATAAGGTGACCAGATTTTAACATTGGTAAAGTGGGACACCATTGACCGGGGCGGGGGGGGGGGGCGTTCTTGATTAAAAATTTGGTCTATCTCCCGCCGTTTGCTAGCTTGTCGTGCATTCTTTCCAAAAATCGGGACTTTTTTAAAACACTGCGGGATGCGGGACAAATTGTTAAAAATCAGGACTGTCCCACCAAAAGCAGGACGTCTGGTCACCCTAGTTTAGTACCAGTTATTCTAAACTATATTGAGGGAACTCTTACACAGCATAGTCCTTCCTGTTTGTATTGTCTGTTTTAAGTCAATGGATTTTTTTTTAAGATTTATTTTTATTGTTTTTGGTAGACAGAGATACAGAGACAGAGAAGGGGGAGGGCCCAGAGCAGTCTCCATAGTTGCACATCATTGGCCTTTCCATACAGTTTCACTCCACAGGTGGGTGCGGGGCTGCACAGGGGCAGGAACTAGGCTGGGGTCTCACCCTGGCGAGAACCAAACCGGGGGCACTCCCTAGTTCAGCACATGGGTCCGCACGGGCCGGGGCTGGGACCCGATCCTTGGTCCCTGGGGCTGCAAAGTGGACACTTAACCCACTGAGCCATCCCGGCTTCCCCATTAAGTCAATGGATTTTGGTTCTCTCTTTATAGCAGTGGTTTCCGACCTTTATGACACCAGGGACCTGTTTCATGGAAGAGAATTTTCATGGATCGGGCGTAGGGGCAGTTGGTTTCATGATGATTCAAGCACATTGCATTTATTGTGCACTTTATTTCTATTTCTGTTATTATTATTATGTTGCAATATATAATGAAATAATTATGCAATTCACCTGTCACTATAAAGCCTGCCACCAGATATAGCTTTATTGCCACTTGCCACTCATTAATAGGGTTTTGATAGGAGTCTGCAAGCAATTGATTTATGATGGTCTGTGTGCAGTCAAACCTCTCTGCTAATGTTAATCTGCATTTGCAGCCACTCCCCAGCACTAGCATCACTGCCTCAGCTCCCCCTCAGATCATCAAGCATTAGATTCTCATAAGGAGTGTGCGACCTAGATCCCTTGCATGCGCAATTCACAATAGGGTTCATTCTCCTATGAGAATCTAATGCCACTTCTGATATGACAGGAGGTGGAGCCCAGGTGGTAATACAAACGAAAGAATGTGGCTGTAAATGCATATGAAGGTTGGCTCTCTCACCCACTGCTCACCTCCTGCTGTGTGGCCAAGTTCCTAACAGGCCACGGACTGCTTATCAGTAGCAGTCTGTGGCAGGGGTTGGGGACCCCTGCTTTATAGGGTTCCTTTTCCATCCCTTTGTCTAGTGCCTGACCATGAGTTCACTATTTAATGGTGTCAATTTGACCTGCTGTTGCATGGGAGATCTCATCCTTTTCCACTGCAGGACCATCTTTTCTTTTTTGTGGCTGCTCAGATATGGGAGGAAGGCAGGGGAGTGTGTAATAATCTCTGTGGGCTGGACCAGTGCTGTGTGCTTCTGTAAGTCATGTTCCCCTGCAGAAGCTAGGTGGGCCTGGGTCTGATTGAGCATCTGGCATCCCATCCCCTGAGTTTTTTCCTCTATTCTTTCCTCTTCCAGTGTATGAATTCAAAATGTCTTCCTCCAGGGATCTTGTTCATATCGATGCTTTCACTAAGTTGAATTTCTTTCTTTTCTTCTCTTTATCCAGCTTTTAAAGTTTGGCTTAATTTGTTTACCTTCTCCAGACTGAAATTGTGCAGAAAAAGTAAGTTAAGCCTTATTGAATCTCATTGCTTAACTTGGTAACAATCATGTTTTAGAGAAATCAGGAATTATGGGTATTCTTGAGGTAGATTGCATGCCTGGTAGAACCTCCATGGTAGAGGTGGCAGAGTGTGGGGAGGAGAGAAGAGGCCAGGTGCCCTGCTCCACTGCTACCCATTGTAGGGAAGGGGTGGGGAGAGATGGAATTTCAATGCAGGGGGAGACCAGCATCCCTCATTGCAGTGACAATCAGGTGGCCTGTAGAGGCCCTGCAGAGGAAGCCTGGGCTGGGGCAGAGATGGACTTCCTGTTTTGGTGTAGGGCTTAATCCTGGAGTAGGGGATATTTGTGTTGCTGCAGGAGTGTCCATACAGTTGTGCAAGTATTGTTTCAGGAATTAGAAACTATTTTTCCTTCTCTTGGACTCATATGCTTTCCTATTGATGAGATTTTAAAAATTATTCCTGTACGTTGAGCATGCCACTGTATGAATGAGAGTATGCATATACATGTGCTTACCAGTCTTCAGCTGCGTTCAGAATAACCAATTTATTCTAAGACTCACATAGTAAAGTTGTTGAACTGACAGAGAACTGAAGGAAGATCTAAGTGAAAAGCATCAGTGTTTGAAACCTAGTGGAAAACGGATCTTTGTCCATTGTACTATCTGACAACTAAGTTATTTGTAAGTTGTGCCAAAGGTATATTTAGAATTCGGTATCTCATCCTTAGGATGCCAATGATTTTGATTCCCCAACAGACTCTAACGAATACAGAAAAGTGAGACTGGAAAAAAAATTCTGTAGAGGTAAGCCTGACTGAATCTTACTATGATAATTAATTGGCAGAAAATGAATAATTCAGTTGGAAGTCTGTTAGCCATTGATGGCAACAATGCATTTAATCTGGGTGAATGCAGAAGTATCAGTGAGCTAACTGGGTAGATTTACATATGGGGTTACTGTAGCATAACCCAAGACAAATCACTTGGGAAATGTATAGATTAATGGAGACCCGAAGGTTTAAATACTTTAACTGTTTGTCCCTAAAGAGAAACCACAATAAATGTGCATTTGGCTTAATGAATTAAAGCAGAGCTGCTTTTAGCATTGTCATCTGATGATTAAGAAATTTCAGCTTACCTGCTGCCTTTATTTCTCAGATTTGTTTCTTTCTGGGAGTTGCCATCTAGATACTTCTTTAAGGTCGTGATTCTCAAATGTTTGTCTCAGAACTTTGTACATTCTTAAAAATTAGCGAGGATTCAAGAGCTTTTGTTTTTGTGGATTATAGCTATGGATATTTACCATATTAGAAATAAAACTGGAGATTAAAAATATTAATAAATTGAAAATAATAAACCACTACATGTTAACATAAGTATTGTTACTGGATAAAACTGAAATTATCCCTCTGTGGTTGCCAAAACTGTTACTGTAGGGAAGCCCAGTCTGGGCTCATGCTGCCTGCACCATTTAGCCAATAGACCAACACAGGAGTTGGGTCATAGAATAAGTGTTTATTGCCATAGCACCAGTGACCTGAGAAGGCAGTGGGTTTTCAATCTCAAAGACTGCCTGTCTCCTCCAACCACATTACCGGGCCCGGCATCAGAGCTACTTGGCCTAGTGGGCCAAGCTGGCTACTCCGTGCAAACTAAACCTCCGCATCCCAAGTGCCACTCCTTGCTAACCAAACTTCTGCATCCCAAGTGCCACTCCTTGCTAACCAAACTTCTGCATCCCAAGTGCCACTCCTTGCTAACCAAACTTCTGCGTCCCAAGCTTTGCCTTGCAAACCAAACCGCTGGAGTCCCAAGCTCTGCTCTTTACTGCTGTGCCTGTATGGTCAAACCAGGTGCTGTGACCCAAGCACCTCTCTATTGCTCTGCTTCTGCCCTCCTCCCATTTTACATACCTGTCTGGAAGGCAGTAAGAAGGTCTTTTTTTCCCTGTTAATTATGACCCATTACCAGAAATTCCCCCCACCTATGCTAGCTTGCAGCTCTTCATCAACTGTGGTCAATTAACACCAATTAAGCCTATGTCTCTCAGCCCCTAGAACTTCCATTCTGAGGTGAGGGAGATTCATCGGGTGCCTTGATTCACGGCCGCCCTGGGCAGCCTCCTCCTTCTACGGCCCCTTTCTTCACCCTGTGACAGTATCATTTCTATGAAAAAAAAAAATCTCCATTTTCAAAACAAAAGAAACCTTATTAGAAGTGTGTTTTACAATGAGATACCATCTTACACCTGTTAGAATGGCTATCATCAACAAGACAAGGGATAACAAGTGCTGGAGAGGCTGTGGACAAAAAGGAACCCTCATACACTGCTGGTGGGAATGTAAACTGGTACAGCCACTATGGAAGGCTGTATGGAGATTCCTCAAAAA
>PVKE010028499.1:0-20873 GCA_004027555.1 Craseonycteris thonglongyai
GAGGACCGAGGATCGAATCCCGGCTCCGGCCCAGGCAGGACCCACATGCTGAACTGGGGAGTTCCCACAGTTCGGTTCTCTAGCTGTCTCTGTCTCTGTCTCTCTCTCTATCTGTCAAAAGTAAAATAGAAATAAATATGCACTGAAGATAAAATAATTACTCTCTATAAATATAAAAAGATATTAAAAAAAAAAAGAAAAATGGACTTATATACAGGGTCTAGCAGAAGTAACGCCCTTTTAAAGTAGTACAGTATAAACAGATGTGTTGTCCCAGTAACCTTAGTAACATTTGTATTCCAGATTCCCTGAAGGAAAATGGCCCATCGACTGACAAGGGTTCCATGAGCCAGAGCAGTGAAGCTGTACTATCAAAACCAGTACAATGGGTGAAAAATTTGTAATAAAAGATTTGGTATATATTACCAGCCCATAAAAAAAGGGTGTTACTTATGCTGGATGCAATATAGTGTTTTCAGGAAGACATAATATTTTAATCTATTTATAAAATATTTCTTTATGACCATATTATAGATAAAGAAGGAGGAACTTCTTCAGTAAATTGTTATTGCAAACCTACTTTGTGTTAGGCATTGCTCTAGGTGTGAGGTTTAATTCATTGCTGAAGAAATAATAGAATTTTTTCATTCATTCACTCACTCATATGCTCATGAAAAAGCATTATACATATTCTGTGCAAAGCATTATGTTAAAGGTTATTCCTTGACTTCAAGGTAATTTTCCCTGTCTAGTACAGGAGGTGGTAAGAACGTAATTAGCTGAAATACAACACAGTATATATATATATATATATATATAAAATATGTAAGGTCTGGTGATAAAGAGGGTGAACTGTCAGCTCTGGAGGAATGCAGGAATGAGCAAAAGGGGCAGCAAAGGCAGAGAGAGTTCACTGAGCAGGCAACACAAAGCCTGGAATATGAAAGATGACTAGACACTCCCCAAAAGAACATCCAAGACAAAAAACATTCAGCAAGAACGAGGAAATGGGTGCAGTGAAAGAGAAAAAGGGAATAGAAAATTGCGTAACTAAATATTTTTCACTGGTGGGAAGTTATAAGCTGAACAAATGGGGAAAAATATACAGACAAATAGGCAAAGATCAAGTGAGATGAAGAAGGGGAAGCCGGGATGGCTCAGTGGGTTAAGCGCTCACTTTGCAGCTCCGGGGACCGAGGATCGAATCCCGGCCCTGGCCCGTGCAGAACCATGTGCTGAACTGGGAGCTCCCCCAGTTCAGTTCTCTCTCTGTCTCTGTATCTCTCTCTCTCTGTTAAAAAACAATTAAAATAAATAAATAAATATTTTAAAAAAAAAAAGTGAGATGAAGAGTAAAAATACCTATTACAGAGATTGGGCTTCAGTAAGTCACTTGGCGACATAACAAAAGTTGTTTCAGTGGAGTGAGGGGAACAAAGCTGGGATATAAGGGGTTGTGTGACTGTGTCCCAGGAGGGCAGAGCCTGGCTCATGGTGCCTGAACATAGATGACACCTAGTAAATATCCCCTAACTATGAAATGGATACAGTCATAGTATTTTAATGTAAATACAAAAAAGGGGAGAGTATAAGCCTTTGGGAAAGAGGCTCATGATTTGAAGAAGATTCTGAAGCATATTTATAGACTTATAAGCAAAAAAGTAGAGGCTCCAGATTCAGAAGGGAGAGAGTTTAATACCCAGAGAGCAAGTACGCAGGAGAGGTGGGATGAGAGAGGGGAGGACTCAAAAACACTGGTAGAAAGATGAGCCTTGAAGCAGAAAAAACACATTTCTTCTTATGTCAGTTCAACAAAGACACATATATATGGGCACTTTCTGTGGTCTGGGGACTGTAAGATTCCTTACAGACATTCACCAAGGTAATCCAAAATCATCCCATCTCTTGTCAACATGCTTCTACCTTAATCAATTGATCTTGGACCTTTTTTTATTCTGATTCTACACTAAGAGATACATCTCATATTATGACCCCACCACCCACATATACCTATACAAAAATTTCACCAACTTTAAGCCTACTGTATATGTTTGTTTACTATTGGTCGTACATTGTGAGTGTATGTTTTATTATATTTTATTTAGAAATTCTAGGTAAGACATATAATATTCTTTTTACTACTGCAGGAGTTCTTAAACTTTGCACTGTGAACATATTTGGTTGTCTGGAGAAATATGGGAACACTTCAGAAGAATGTTTTCTGAATATATAAAATAAAAGATACAAGGGTACAAAGAAAATCAACAGTTACAATGAAGTAATCAAAACATTAGCAATGAGTCTATCTGTTATAATTTCAAAATATAAAGACCATAAAGAATCTCTTGAGATACCTGCAAGTATAATGTGATATGACAATATTTTAAGGTCTATTCGTTATGAAGTCACAGAAGTTACTAGTGATACTGCATCCTGTTGCCTACATTCATAATTAAATGTTGAATTTTTGTGTAGTGCTAATAAAAATAAAGTTGGAGTGTTTTTTGCATTCAGCTTTATGAACCCACTGAATGTTCAGGCCTACCCCTCTCAGGTTAAGGTCGCTGTGCTAACTGCAGTTCAAGGAGAACTAGCTCCTAACTCCCTCTCTGTCTCATCTCTTCCACTCTATCCACACCCTGCTGCACTATCAGACCTTCTTGGCTTTTGAATCGAGGCTTTTGCATTTGCCATGCCTGTTTCTGTCTATATGTTCTCCCCAAAGAGTCATGGCTTGCTTCTTTATTGTATTCAGGTCTCAGGCAAGTCTACAAATGTGTCCTTCTCCATCGCTCTCTATTCCTTTGCTCTGCTTTATTTCTCTTCCCAACCTTCACTTCTGCAGAATTGTATCATAAATGTGTTTGTTGATTTGGTTTGTGACTCCTCATTTAGAAAGCAAGTTCCCTGAGGCAGGAATTCATTAGGTTTAACAACATCATGGTGACTGGCAGGTAGCAAGTGCTCAGTTGATGTTATTAGAAATAGAGCATTTTAACAATCTACGTGGTCAGTGCTTAAATGCAGGCCACAGCCTATTCTGGGGCCTCAGAGAGGAGAGATAACACAAACTCTTCGGGAGACAGCACCTAGGAGGATGAATTATGTGGCTCCAGTCTCAATATCATCAGAGACTGGAGAAAAAGAGAAAATTAAACACTTCAGTTGGAAAGATGGTTAGGTTCCAATTAGATAGTCTAAGGTCATATTTAATGAAAATAAATGGCTTTCTCTGTCATACCTTAATGGTCTTGATTTTTGCATTTTTCTCTCTATTCTCTGAGCTCTTCATGCATTAGGATTGTTTATAAAGCAGCCAAAGTAGGCATATATAAATAACACAGATGGCAAGGTGAATATCACGCAAGGATTCAGAAAGATGAGTTCCATTGACAAAGAACTGGCAGGTGGGACTGACATAGCATTTATATTGATATAACCACATAACCTTCATAAGATAAATTTGATGTATTTTTCCATTAAAACACATTACAAGCATTCACATCTATCAAGAGGGAAATGTAGCATTTGAGTCTTCACCTACGAATCATTGATTCCACTGATTTTTTTCTTTATTCAAATGGTTTTTCTCCTTATTCAGATTCTTATATTAACCAGACTGGAGGTAGCCCTGGTTTTACACTGGTGGAAAGAGTGTTTCCAGATAAAATGTCAGCAAGCCTTATCTGAAAATGCCAGATCCAGGAAGTTCTATCTAGTACTAAAATCAGAAACTGACATAATTTTAATTAGCTTTCAGTTAGTAAAGAAATATTATGATGTCTGCTGTTCTAGGTGCTAGAGATATAAAAGGGAGTAAGGTAGAAAAGGTACCTGTCTCATGAAGTTTACCTTCTAATAAGGGAGTAGGTAATGGACAAGTGCAGAACTAAATAAATTCAGATATTTTCAAGTGTTATGAAGACAATGATATAGGCAATAAAGAAATTTGGTTCACATAGATCTTCCAACTCCCATAGAATAAAGTCAGTCTAATTCAATTCTGGGTCCTACCAAGCCCTCATACTTCAAAGTATCTTCCTGTAGAGGCAAGAAGAGTTCTGATATTCTTTTTCACATCAGGCTCTCTGTAGCAGGAACAGATCCCAGAGAGCAAATGCTACTTTTTGAAATCTTGTCTTCACCAGTACAACACCAATACAACACTTCACCAGCAAGATTTCCCAAATGGCATTCATCCCCTTTAGTCTGTTGATATTGCTTCTCAGTCCCTAGCCCCAAGCCCTATGGATCTGTCTGGGAAACCCCAGGTGTGGTGTGGGGTTAAGTCCATTTGGCAAGGCTAGCTGGCTTCCATGTAAGTCTGGAAGGTGATGGTAAATTGGAGAGTAGGGACAGTTGACAGTAGAATAACTGAGGAATCAAAGGCAAGAGAGCGAATGAAGAATCACTCTCTGGCAGGGTAGTAACCTCCAAAATACCTTCCCCAACATTCCTCACAATGTCAGAATGCCACCTTATAGCTAGCCAACCCCTGGAAGAGTGTTGAGACACTTTTCTTTTAAAAATATACATTTAACAATAAAATAAAATAAAAATAAAAATATACATTTGTCTTTAATGTTAGAGATTTCTCTTGTCAAGTTCTACCTTAAGAGAGAGAGAAGAGATGAAATCAGATATTAATTCACAAGGATGTTCTTTTCATTGTTGTTTCTAATATTAAAAATTTTTAAATAAGAATCTAAATAGGATAAGATAAGGAATTGGTTAAATTAATGTATATTCTTTTATGTTCATGTGTATATAATTCTATAGAACTATTACAATGATATTGCAGAAGAATATTTAGTGAGAGGAGAGTGTGTGGATGGTATAAATTATGTGAAAAAATGGCAGTTTACATAAGTATGTGCAGTGCAATCTAAATTGTGTGATGGTCACAGAAAATATTACTTAGCAGGGAGATAATCAAAGGTTAATGGTGAATTTGGTAATTAAAAAACTTATTATTCATGGCTTTCTAAAAATTTTTCAAAAATTTCTAAAGCCAACATGAGTTCCCTCTTATAATTAGAAAAAGATGTTATTCTGTAAAAGCTTATCTCCCCTTTGAGAGGTGAGTGCTTCTTGAACAGGTGCCAGGGTCATCCTTGGACACTTAGGTGGGGGTTCAAGTCGAGACAGAGGCTTGGGGCTGAGACTCCAGGTAAGAAACCTGCAGATGCATGGTGCAAATACAGAATGAAGGGGACAACAAACTGGTCTGTTCAAAGAAGCCAGAGGGTTTGAGGGGCTCTGTCAAGAAACAGCATGAATGTATTGGGGATTAGCCAGCAGGTTTTTATTTCTATTGTAAGGAAATCCATTGTGCAAAATGAGTCATTCTCTAGGATGTGCTGGGGTTTTGTGTTTGTTCTGGATTGTTTTATTTTCTTTAAAGCTCCACAGTTGGGACCTTGCAGGTAGTACACAGAAGCCCAAGATCCAGGATATGATACAGGACGTTCAGGCCCTTACATGTCATGGGCATAGAGATGCCTTCCCAATTGTTCTCACCAACCAGGGTTGTCAGAAGGGCCAGAAGAGTGTGAAGCAATTTTCTGCATTATATATCACCCATTCAAAGGCAACATCTAACAAAAACAATCTTGTGTAGAAAAAGCTTTGCAATCAATTAACATTACACCTAGGTGAGACCTTAAGCAAATCTTATTCCTTTTTTGAAACACTGCCTCTGTGGTGTCATCTGTTAAATGGGGATAATAATAATTCCTTCCTCACAGGCTATTACAGAGATGGAATGTGTTTATGTATATAAAGCAGAGTAGAGTGTCTAGCACCACTTTTCACCAAAACCAGTCTGTCAGTAACTGAAGTCCAGAGCCACCCCTAAAATAGCTTTCTTATAAATTGTTCAGTCATCTCAATACTTTATTTTGGCTCTTTGGATAGAAAAATGTTTATGAGCCGTAATGCTATATCACAATGACAGTCTACACTTAACAGCAGTAGAAAGAAGTAATTTTGGAAGATGTAAGTTACAATTGGCTATGGATCTATTCTATTTATAATATTGAATATAAACACACTAATCCCACAGAGAGGAAAATTCTTTCCAGTTGAATTCTCTATCAATCTGAGCCATGGCATGTTAATTCTCCACCAGTGTTGATGCATTTCGATTCTAAAAATATTCCCTTTACTGCATCACAAAATACTTAATTTTGAGGTTAGTTGTCACTATAAGAATATTTTTCTACATTCAGAACAAATGCTTTATTAAAATGCACATTTAAATGAGACACATCTCTGAGACTTGATTCTTAAGTTGCTATGTCCTCAAAAACAATAATTAAAGCTTCCAGTTCATTGCTAATAAAGTGGCAAATTGAATATTGTTTATGCACTACTGAAATTCAAATTTCTTTTAGAAAAATAATACTTGGATGTTACTGAAACAGAAGTCAACAGACTTATCATTTGCCAAAGTCTAAAGGCTATTTATGATTTCAGGATAAAACAGATAGAGAGAGAAACACATTACTTGGCATCCCCTGTGAATAACAACCTGGGGTGCTGATATTAATGGGATGCAGATTTGGTCTCTAATCTCACATTTGTGACTTACCAGCTATTTAATCTCTGTTTGCTTTATAGGTCCTCAGTTTTCTGTTTTTATTAAATGTTATCACTAATACTCACTTATTAGGCTTCTGTGAGGTAAAAATGAGAAGATCAAAGTCATTTCCTTACCTTTTCTAGGCACCGAGTCATAGCCTGGTTTTCTGAAGGTTCCGTAGGCTCCCAGGTCTCCTCAGCTGCCTGGACTACAGCCCTCCCTCCACTGCACATACCTTACAGCAGCACTTGGAAGAACTATTAATACAATTTCTCATTGCTTTCTATTCATGTGTAATTAGGGTAAGCAGGTATCCCAAATTCATGGAGTTGTGAGTGTAAGCTCAATTAATGAAGTATTTTACTTTGCTTGGTTCATTATTTTTACTCCTGATGCATATTCCATGTTCTTATTATAACTTTCATATAGTAGGTGCTCAATGAACACTTGCTGAGTGAACAAACATGCGAAATTGATAGATTTTTGAAGAAGGGATAATGTTTAGAGCTAGTAAGAGGGGTCAGAGGAAAAATGTAAGTAGGATATGTCAGACCCAAAACCAGAAATTCAAAAAAAAGAAAGAAGGAAGGAAGGAAGGAAAAAAGAAACTCAGGTCATACCAAGAATGTGCATACTGAAAGGAACCATGTGGCAGACAGATGCTTCAGGTGGCCCTCTGTGACCCTCACCTGCTGAAAGTCATGTCTGTGTGTACTCTTCTTCCCTGAGTTTGGGTAGGACCTGTGAGTTGATTCTAACCAAGGGAATATTGCAAAGATGACTCAATACCTATGATTATATCATAACAGACTGTAGTATCTGTGTTGCTAGAGGCAGTTGGTCTCTCTCTCTCTCTCTCTCTCTCTCTCTCTGTCTCTCTGTCTCTCTTTCTCATTTGCTTTGAAGAAGCAAGCTACCATAAATTCTATGGTTACAAGGAATTGAATGTGACCAACAAACATATGCGCAGTGAATTATATCCTCCCCCAGTCAAACCTCCAGACGAGAACTCACTTCTGGCCAACATCTTGATTGCTATCTAGTGATACTCTAAGAAAACGATCCCTCTAAGCTGTGTCCAGAATCCTGACTCAGTAAAACTGTGAGATAATAAATGTTCATTCATTTAATCTTCCAAGTTTGTGTCACTTTGTCACACAGCAATAGAAAACTAATACTACCCAATTAAGGTCAAGATAAACAAAGAAGAAACATAATAGAGAAGTGTTAAAGATGGGCAGATATAGAAGACAACAAAAATATCAGACTTTTCTAAGGCTATAAATATTTTATGAAGTGATACTTTCATAAGATCAGCTTCAATTCATCTCACAGGGGCCAAACTCAGGGCCACGGGCAACAATAATACATCAGTTACCATTTTCTTGTGAACCATGTATCACAATTCTGTTTCAGAGTCACAGCCTTGAACTCTTTGCCCCAATAAAATGTATTCAAATATGTTTCTTAATCACAAAAATAGATGAGTAAAGATTGGTGCCAATGTTTTTATCACTAATGACAACCAGCTATAGTGAATGTATTGATAGAATCACTTGGAGATGCAAAGACAACACCTAACTGGGAACTCATCAGCAAGAATCAATATTTCTCTACTGATCTTGTGAATTACTGCAGACAAAACCAGCAAAGGGAAGACAAATATAGTCTTCAGAGTGTTTGCAAATGCCTTGAGGAATTTTCCCAATAAAGATGAAGTGTTCTTGCACGTGGCAGAAATCTCATAACTAAATATAAGCATACTATAAAGAAAGTAAAATAATTTATTCCAGTTTAGGGACAAACATAGTAGTTCTGTGGGACCCCCTGGCTAAATCTGCAATACAAGAGGCAGATTGGGAATTCTGCTTATGCATGGACCACAGTCACTTTGCAGTAAGTTGTCTGTCATGTAGGGAGGTACAGACCCACAGAGCATCAGGAAATCCCTTCCCTACACACAGGCAGCAGACATCTGTAGCCCTGAGTTGAAGGTTTTCGAACATTCCAGACCCCTCTGCCTCAAAAGGCCCAAAAGGCAGGCTGAGAGCCTTGATCCCAATGGCCACCACTTTAGTCCAAAGTGGAAGCTACCCACAACACCCTTCTGAATACTTCCAATCCCTAAACCCATTTTGATAACTGGAGCTTAACTTTAGAGCATTTGTCACTCGAGGCATCCTGCAAAAACTGGGTGATAAAATCTTTGAAGACGTATGCCTGAAATCATTGGAAACCCACCATCAGTTGAGACCATACAGTTGCTGTGGGTCGTTTTCTAATTACACTATTTTTTTGCTTTTCTTCCTTTACTAAAGCAGCAGGCAGCTTTGATGCCCTACTTCCTGCCAGGCAAGGCGTTAGCCTTTGGGAACCTGGGAGGGAGAAGCATATTGCAAAGCCTTTATTCTATTGAAGTAAGGACACAGGGCCCAAAGATTTACTGCAACACCTCTAATGGCTTGTAGCAGGTTTTATGATAAAAGTCAAAAAAATAATAAAAAAGGAAAATTAGTTCTTCAGGGAAAAGGACATATAAAATTAGAACTAATATTTTTTTACAAGTACTAATAGCTAAAATTCTGTTCATAAGTGCAGCATAGACTCAGAACTATTACATTTAAAATGCAGTTATAAAAACATAATGAGTAATTTCTTACTTCTTTTTGTATTTCATCTAAGTTTCTCCACATTATTTATTAATTAGTTTTTGCAGAGATCCCAAGCGATAAGGGTTATATTACTGATTGTAGAGACATTAGTAGCTTACCCCAACTCAATAAAATAAAGTTGAACTTAAAATAGGAACAAAATGAACAAGGGAGATTAGGTATTTCACTGGGTTCAAAAATTCTGGGGGAAGCCGGGATGGCTCAGTGGGTTAAGTGCTCACTTTGCAGCCCCGGGGACCAGGGATCGAATCCCGGCCCCGGCCCGTGTAGACCCATGTGCTGAACTGAGGAGTTCCCCCAGTTCAGTTCTCTCTCTGTCTCTGTATCTCTCTTTCTCTCCCTCTCTCTCTGTGTCAAAAACAATAAACAATTAAAAGAAAAAACAATAAAAATAAATCTTAAAAAAAATTAAAAAAAAATAATTCTGTAATTGAAGAGACTTTGTAGATCATCTAATCCAACCTATACATTATGAGTATAGATAAAATATGACCTAGAAGGTAAATGATGTACTTAAAGGTCATACAACTAATTGTCAACAGGTCCAATTTATGAACCACCCCACATTCCGTCATTTTTCTCATGCCTTCAATTAGCTATGTAATAGCAGTTCCTGCCTGCTTAGAGTAACTAATGTGCAAGGTGCTACGATTTTGAGCCAGAAATGTGATTCTTGCTCGTTAAGACTCCAGTCTAGTGGAGGGTGTAATATAGGATTCAAAATGTTGGGATGGAAGTACTAGAACTGATGGAGTTAAAAGGAGGAGGTTTAAGTCTGGGATTCTTTAGAAACCAGTTTTTGGGAAGCCGGGATGGCTCAGTGAGTTAAGCGCTCACTTTGCAGCCCCAGGGACTGAGGATCAAGTCCTGGCCCCAGCCCATGTGGACCCATATACTGAACTGGGGAGTGCCCCCAGTTCAATTCTCACTGGGGTGAAGACCCTGGCCCAGTTCCTGCTCTGTGTGGGCCTGCCCATCTGTGGAAGAAACTATGTGGAAAAACGAATGATGTACAACTATGGAGACTGTTCTGGGCCCTCCCCTTTCTCTTTGTCTCTGTCTCTGTATCTCTTTGTCTGTCAAAAACAATAAAATTAAAAAAAAAGAAACCAGTTTTTGTAGGCATGGAGAGGAAGGTGTGGCCAAAGGACATCTACCTACAGCAAGATTACACACGTCATCTCTAAGGTGACTCAAATACTCAAAGGCCTACAGGGGCTGAGGAGTTTGTATAAAAGTGAGTCCTGCTGAGTATAAATGTACACGCAATACTGTGAGCACTGCTGTGGTCACCAGAGACTGCATGCCCCATTGAAAAAGGGGCAGCCAGACTCAGACCTGCCTTAATACTCACTTGTGTGTGGATGCATCCAGTGCTGTCAGATCTTTTATTTATTTATTTTTCCCAAAGACACCACCAACGTAGATTTTGTAAAATTTCCTAAAGCTCTTAAGTTGGCTGCCAGCCTCGTAGGAACGGAGCAAGAGTAAGTTAAGTCGAGCCAGTTAGCAGACACACAATATACAAAGATTAGCTGCAAAACGATCTGTGCTTAGGGGAAGCCAGGATAGCTCAGTGGGTTGAGCACTTGCTTTGCAGCCCTGGAGACCAAGGATTGAGTCCAGGCCCGTGCAAACCCATATGCTGAACTGGGGTGTGCTTCCCATGCAGGAGGCCCCCAGTTTGGTTCTTGTCCCGCCCCCCCCCCAATTTGGACCCTGGCTGGAGGGGGCGTGCCTCCCATGTGAGAGGCCCCCCACCCAGTTCCCACTTTGCGTGGCCCCTGCCCACCTGTGTGGAACAAAACTATGTCGAAAGCTGATGACTGATGATGTGCAACTGTGGAGATTGCTCTGGGCCCTCCCCCTTCTCTCTCTGTCTCTGTCAAAAACACTAAAAATAAATAAATAGAGCTTAAAATGATTTGTGCTTAAATTCACTCCTTTCCCTAAGGATCTTTGCATAGACTGTTCATTGGGTTTCTCTGAATAACTAGTTGTTTATTAGTGATTGCTTAGACTGCCCAAAGCCTTGATAACTGAAGAATTTCTAACTGCATTTTTCAGCCAACCAAAGGTGTGGTAATAATATATATATAAACGGATTTCTTTTTTCTTTAATAGCAGTGACTAGGTATATAATTTATTTCCTAGACTAATAGGATTAGTCTGTTCTTACCACAGGTGTTATTAGAGCCTAGTTCTAAGTGGGTGCTCAGTGGTTTTTGATGTCATGTACCATTTTGAAAAGCTTAATGTGGACCAAGTCCATTGTAAGGGCTTTGCATTCATTATTTCATTTATCAAAATAGTCATTTCATGGAACAGATACAATTATTGTTCAAATTCATTCAGAAAATTGAGACTCAAAGAGGTTAAATAACTTTCAAAGTCACAAACCCATTAAGTGGTTGGAACTAGATACACTAATTTTAAAGTCAATGTTTTTCAATTCTACTGTATCATGGCAACACAAGTGATCAGCTAGGGAACTATGTAGTAAACACCACATAGTTTCTCTACACAACAGTGAACAATCTACTGGGCAAATGTGTTATCAGTTTAGACTAGAAAATTAAATTTTCTACTAACTATAAAGTACTAATTACTAGATTTTCTGACACCTTGTATATGAAGGTTGAATCAATGGAATAGAAGAATCTGACATTTTCAGTCCTTGAGGTCCAATGATACTCTTATACTGGGTGTTCCTCCATCATAGTGAGGTATATATTTAAATAAAGTGCTTGGGTAATAGAAAGGTGACAGGGAAAAGTGGCTATAGTTTGAAATGAAAGTATGGAAGTTGAAAATAGCAGTCCCTTTCTCTACACATCAGTGATGGTGTTGGAGACGCAATAGGTTGAGAGGAAAGAAATCAGCAGTATGTACTCGTATGTGGGTACTGAGTCTCTTTCCTTCCAATCTTGTAGCCAGACTGACTACATTTCAAATACTTGCTCTAGACCTTGCTAACTTTGTGAATGTGGGCCAATAATAACCATGTTAAGCCTTATTTTCTTGACATTGTAAGACTGGCGAAAATATTAAATGAAATAATATACATCAAGTACCTCGCAGAGACTGTAGAACAGAAGATCTATCCATAAATATCACTTCTTCCCTTTTCTTTTCCCTTTATTGATTATTTGCTCATAGAGAATTTTCAAAGCATAGGGACTGGGAATAATTCTCGTAGGGATAACTAACTACAATGGCCCCAGAGTTGCATCCAATCGATGCCGAGGACAACGAATGCTTCCTGGATTAGAGCAAACCTGGTCAGACTGTTTTAGGGCAAGGGCTACTTGTAATTCTCTCCAAGCATCATAGTCCACTAGCTATTTATTTTCACTTGCTCAAGTATAAACAGCTGCCTCGATTGTGAAAAGCCAATTTTCACCTCTAGCAGCTACATATGTGGGTGCAAAAAAATATGTTTCTTTTATATTTATCTGCCTAGCTACTAGGCCCAGGCATCATGTAGCATTGTCTATGACATTTTTTTTTTCTTAATTCAGGCAGTCTCCTTAAAATTTCTTGGTGGTCTACAAGTGGACCACAATCAACAAGTTACTCAGCCCTGGATTTGACATTGTACCAAATTCTTTGAATGTCTTATACTAATTAAATCTTGCAAACTTGTGAAATAATTAATATAATTTTAACCATTTCATAGACATAATAGGTGAATTACACAGAGATTACATGACTCATCTAAGATTGACCTGTCTAATAAATTATGGCTCTTGAACATGAACTTGTTTCTGTTCTGGGAGGCCTAAATCTGGGCTCAGTA
Organism: Craseonycteris thonglongyai; assembly: GCA_004027555.1. Taxonomy (NCBI): domain Eukaryota; kingdom Metazoa; phylum Chordata; class Mammalia; order Chiroptera; family Craseonycteridae; genus Craseonycteris; species Craseonycteris thonglongyai. Next base: position 13,055 of record PVKE010028499.1, read on the forward strand.
GTAGAAAATAAGAGCAACTGGCTGCCTAACCTTAGTCATGGTAACTACAGACACTCTGACATTCTGCGTTTGTCTCACATTTGACAAAAATATAAAATAATTTAGGATTTCTTCTTAGGTGATAGTTACTTTCATCTTTACACCAATACAACCCTCCACACAAAACTTGTTTTTCTCTGATTCAAATCAACTAATATGATAGAATTATTTGTAAGTGTTCCTTTAGTAACAGAGGTCTCCAAACTTTTCAGCCTGACGGCCTCATTAACTATCAGACAGCAGTTATATCATCTCATTGACTGTGAACAGAAGTAGAAAAAGTAAGCGGCTGATCTTGGCAGGATACACGTAAATTTCCATAATTTTTTTCCGTAGATAAAAAGGTCTCCACGGGCCGGATGAGAGGGCCTCGCGGGCCGCATCCGGCCCACGGGCCATAGTTTGGAGACCCCTGCTTTAGAATATGCACAAATATTTTCATTTATCACTCCTCAAATCAGCCTGGTGCTCCAAAATGGAACACCATTTTGGTAATAAAAAACTGAATGTGCCAATAACATTGATTATATTAAGATTTGTGCAATATTTTTTATAAAATAATTTTTCCCTTGAAATATTTAACAAAGGTCATTGCCAGTGGTTTAATTATTCTTTGCAAGTGCAATAGAATCTTGATAACCAAGAACACCGTCTTGTAACAAGGCTGGTTTCTATGTAATTTTTAATAAGAAAGGACTCAGAGTGGTGATTTCCTGATATCCCTTAAAGATTTCTAGCTGAGATTTTACCCAAGAGATACAGTTTCCAAAAGTATAAAGTAAGCTGAATCATTCCCTATCTTACATAAATTTTATTTTCCGTAAGCGGTACTCTACAAATACCACAGGTTCCAGACAGCTACTCTCTGACTTAAATACCAGTGCTGTCAAAATAAATAAATAAATAAATAAATAAATAAATAAATAAATAAATAAATAAATAAATGAATAAATAGATAAATAAATAAAATCTGCACAAAATCACTAATAATCATAATCAAAATAAAAAACATACATTCTGAAGTCTTGGAAAGTTCTATGCAGTACAAGAACTCTCCCCTCAAGTTATGGCCCTGTATTTTCATGTTCAGCTCTGGAACTTTTGTCTGCAATAATGATGTGGATTCTGCTAGAACAGATGCCTAAACCTTCTGGTAAATTACTAAGACCCATCACAGAATACTACCTGCCCATGAAGCAGAAACCTAGCATTCTGTGGATTTTTACTGAAAATCTTCCAGGAGCAATGTGCAGGAAATCTTCCAGAAGCAATGTACAGGACACACAATTTCATAATGATTTCTGTATGGTATTATATTAAGAAAAATGATGATATAAAATCAATTTCATCTTTATGATTTTTAAAAGTTAGGTTTTTACATAGATTATAGACTGAAAACAGAGCTTTATGTTCTGGGCTGGCAATCCATTGAGATGCAGTATTTAACTGAGCTGTGATTCAGAATTAATTGTTTGGCTTTAAAAAAAATTTGACATTCAGGAAATAGCCTAAGAGTATGATCCAGTAGGTAATTTATGCTCGGGTTTGAGAAGTTGTAATTTTTGTTTTAATCCTCTTCAGGAAAAAGAAGCAATATACAGAGTCCGATAGAAGTAAAGTCCTTTTTAAAGTAGTATAGTATAAGTGGACATGTTGTCTTAGTAACCTTAGTAGCCAAATAAAAGATTACCAGCTCATAAAAAAGGGGTATTAATTCTGCTGGACCCTGCACATCTAACATATGTAAAAATATATGAACTTATGTGAAATATTACATATATATTATACTCATATATCTATATATTATGAATGTATCCATATTTTAAAATATACATGTAGAAACTATAGCTATACTTTAGCTTAGAGATTCCTTATCTACAACTGTATCCTCTATTTTGACACAAAATATCGCGCATATATCAGAACCATTCATTATAACTTTTTTTTTTTTTTTAATTATTAAAGAACTAGAAACAATGCAAATTCCAACACTAGGGGATTTAATTAAACAGATTATTATCTAACCAAACAATGTAATACTTTGTAAGTAGTAGAAGCAAAATATTAGCTTTACATAGTTGAAATGAATTAAAGAAATGCTATCCAAGACGTATCATGAGAATATGATAGATTATAGCATAATCCAGAATACTTTAGGAAAGTGACAGAAATAAGGAAATGTTTACTTTTCATCTTAAATCTTTCTCTACAAGCTCAATGTAATTTTGATATTTGTTCACAAGTATTGCTTTTATAATTAAAAAAAATAAAACAAATGACAAATACCCGCAGCAATTCTGACATTCATCCTGTGTTACGGTAAGCAATACTGTGGGCCTCATATGATTCTGGGGTGCTAGAATGAGGTTTAATGACTAGAGCACTGTTAATCAAACCCAAAATATGAACTAAAAGTTTTGTCCAGGGGGAAAAAAAGTATCTTATGCTCAGAAGCCATCGCACCTCAGTTACCTTTATTATAAGTTGACTATTGTACTCAAGGTAGCTTTAAATACTCTTTCTATGACTATAAAATGAAATGTGATGAGAATGTGCACCATTAAACACCACCATCTGAGGATGGCAATTTATGAGGATCTGATGAAACACAGATGATGGTAACGGGAACTGTTTGAAATCCAACAGAAATAATAATATAAATAATAAATGAATGTGAAAAATTTCCCCATGCTGTAACGATTTCTGACCCTGATAGAGGACTCAGTTCAGACAGTTGATGGTATTAAATTGGAAATATCCATCTTCTACACTGGCAGATACTTTTTTTTTTTTTTTAGAAACCATTACATGTTACTTTTGTAATGTAAAGGCAGGGAGGTGACAGGGACAACTGTGAGGACTCTGAAAGCCAGAAGCCTCAGGTCCTATCATAAAAGACAGAAAGATAAACCTTGGACAAATCACTCAACCTATCTGCGCTTAAGCTTTCCTATTATCTGTGAGAGGAGAACACTTACTATCCACCCCACAAAGGGGTTGAAAGACTGTGACAATGTTCATGGGAGCACTTTGAACTCCTCTGAAGTAGTCTTTTACAGAAGTACAAAGGATACTCTCAGACCTCCCTGAGACATCAATACGTGGTTCAAGGACAGGAGAACGAATAGGCCTGACGGTGTGGTCCTTTTCATTACAGTAATTGCACAGTGATTTCTTTTCTTTCTTCCCTGGGCGTTATTCACATGCAGCCTTGACAAATCCCCACACCCCTTCTCAGATCACTGTGAGGGGTCTGTCTCTGAGGCTTATTTTTGGCTGGCTCAGAGGCATTATTCAGCCAACAGGTATAAAATGTGTCACCCCTCCCTTCTCTCTTTAGGCATTGCTAGAAAGCAGTCTTCCAGGGGGAAACAAGGAGAATACATTCAGGAGCTTATTTGTGACTTCGTGTGCTATGGTCACTTTGGAAGCAGGACAGAGCTAATTCACTCACACCGATTGTTCGGCCAGACCTGTTCTGGAACCGCAGCTCCTGCAGCTGTCCAGCCTGCACATGAAGTACCTGCTGTTCACTGAGCCCTATGGAATGTCGCATCAGTCTCAGAACAGGGACTTGCCTGAGAAACACTGCTAAAATCGCATAATTCAAATCTTCCTTCAAATCAACCTTCAAATCAACCACCTGAACAGAGGTTCTCAGCACTTGCCTTGTATTAAAATGACCTAGGTGATTTCAACCAGATGGATTACATTAGAATCTCAGAGGCAAAGGCCTCTGCAGAGAGTTGTTTTAAATTTCCCTCAAGCACACATGTGGAACAAAACTCTGTAGAAAACTAATGATGTGCAACTATGGAGATTGTTCTGGGTCCTCCCCATTTCTCTCTCTCTCTCTCTCTCTCTCTCTCTCTCTCTGTCAAAAACAATAAAAACAATCTTTAAAAAAGTTTCCATGTGTCTGTATTCAGAACAGCATTATTCACATTAGGTACAGGGTGGAAACAGCCCAAATGCCCATCAATAAATGAACACCTAAACAAAATGCAATATGAACATACAATGAAATGCCATTCTGATATAAAAAAAAATGAATGAAGTGCTGATGCATTCTACAAGACGGATGAATCTCAAAAACATTATGGTAAGTAAAAGAAATCAAATACAAAAGTTCAAATATTGTATGACTCCATTTAAATGAAATATCCAGAACTGGTAAAATCATAGAAACAATGCAAGTTGATTGTTGCCAGGGAGAAGGAGAAATGGGAAACAACTGTTTAATGGGTACAGGTTTTCTTTCTGGGTGGTGAAAATAGTTTAGAACTAGATAGAAGTAGTGGGTATACACCATAGCAAATGTAAATGAATGAACCCATGAATGAATGAATGGTTTTCCAGGTATTTACTGAGTAAGAACCCTGACCTAGAAACATGACTTTCATGCCAGTACCATTGTAATTTTACAGGCCTGGCTCCACAGTGGCGTTTCCATCAGTCATCCCTCCAAGTTCTCCAAACTCTTCTCAGTGTTATTCATGGCTGGGTCACTCCTAAGAGCATTAGCTAGAGGTTGGCTTGTTACAAATGCATATTCCCAGGACACACTGCAGGCCTACACACTCAGAATCTCACAGGGGGAGGTGGGGCAGGGTTACAAATTTCAAATCATTTCCCCAAGTGATTCTTACATATTGAGTTTTAGAATGCTGCCTAAGACCCCCCTCTGGACCTTTCTTACTCTTGCCTATCTATCATTTTTTAAATTGTTCTCCTGATTTTAATCTTGATAAATGATAGAAGAGATTAAGGTGGAAAGAAAATAAATGACTTGCTTGAGAGTACATACAATAGACATTCTGTTAACCAGAACTCCAGAAACCAGGAGTCTCAAGCTGGGCACAGGAGTTTTCTGAATGGCAGAGATTCAGTAGGAGAGTTTGAAGAGGTCTTATATGCATCATAATGAAAGGGTCTGGATTTAATACTAAACACAAAGAAAAGTCACCAAGAGGTTTTAGGTAGGGAAACGCTATGATCTTATAATAAATACTTTAAAAGGTCATCTAAAAAATGTGTGGATAACTGATTTTCTCTGGGAACAGTGGAAGTAAGAAGATTAATTATGAGTCCATGTCAGTAGGCCAGGCAAAAGTTGGTGGTTGAAATTGGGGTAGTGACAATGATGACGGTGTGAAACGTTCACATTTTGGTTATAGTATGCAGTAGATACTATGTACTTACTCATTTACTTGGTGTTTTATATTTTACATTAAAAAAACTAAGTTCTTTGAGCAATTGGACTCTGTTTTGCTCATTTCTTTCTCCCTCAGTATCTAGCACAGTATCTGATATACAGTGGGTGCTAAATAAGTAAGCATCTGTCAAATAAATGAATAAATGACTTAGGCATGGGTGCTGAGATAAACCACTATGTTTCTAATTTGAGCATTTGGGTTGTGAGTGTTTTATCATCTGAGGTGGGAAAGACTAGACGATGAACAGGTCTGTGGGTGGAAAACAGGAATTCCATTTTGGGCATGCTAGATTTGACATGCCTCAGAGAATCGACACTTCCCTACTGGGTCTGGAGTTCAGCGCTACAATGTCTTTTCTGTTTGTTTCTTCACTCATTCATTTATTCAGTTTTGTCTTCCCATTTGATTTGCAAGCTCAGTAACAGCGGGCTCCCTATAGGTCTACAAGAGCACTCCTCAGACCTACAATAACAGCTGCACCTGAAACTTGTCAGAAATGCAAATTTTTGGGTCCCACCCCAAGCCAACTGAATAGAACCTATGGCAGACAGTCCAGTCATTTATATTTTAATGAAGTTGTGATTCCACTCCTCGTGATTCTGATGCCACTCAGTTTGAAAGCAACTGGTCTAAACCACAGCTCAATAAGTTCTCAGAAAGAGCTGAACGGTAAGTGGATGATTTGGGCTGACTATTCAAATGAGCAAACTGGTATTTAGGGTTTTTTTCTTGCCTCTCATCATATCTCCCTTTATATCCTTGTTTTGTTGTTGTTGTTGAGTTGTATGAGTTCTTTATATATTTTAGATACTAGAATGGAATGGCCATATGACCCAGCAATCCCTCTACTGGGTATCTACCCAAAACATTTGAAAACCTTAATCCTCAAAGATATATGTACCCCCAATGTTTCTCACAGCACTGTTCATGGTGGCCAAGTTCTGGAAGCAACCCAAGTGTCCTTTGATCAATGACTGGATAAAGAAGTTGTGGTACATTTATACAATGGAATACTATTCAGTGATAAGAAATGAAACACAGCCATTTGTGACAACATAGATGGACTTTGAAACCATCTTATTAAGTGAAATAAGTTAGACTGAAAGAATCAAGATACATATGACCTCACTTATAGGTGGAATATAAAACTGAAAGTAACAAAGAAACAAAAACTCATGGACACAGTCAATAGTTTAGTGGTTACCTGAGGGTAAAGAGAAGGAGGGTGGAAGAGCAGGGAGGGGGCAAGTGGTAGGGAGGGGGCATCAAATTTATAGCGATGAAAAGAGCACTGACTCTGGGTGGTGAGCACATAATATAATGCATAGATGATGTAATGTAGAATTGTACACTTGGAACCTATGTAATTTTTACCAACCAATGTCACCCCAATAAATTAAACAATTTAAAAAAATCTCCCTTTAGCCATCAACTTCAGAGCAGCTATGATATAGCAGAGATGGGAGTCCTCGCTCCATACCACGTACGAACATGCATAGGGCAAGTCTCATTAGGTGATCTGTTAACAATCACATGAAAATTTAGGCAGAAATTAGACAAAAAAAAAAAAATCATTGTTGGTAAATATGAGATAAATAAGCCTCAGTCTCAAGTGCTCCTTATCACATTTTGGTATGACTCAGTAGATCCAATATGTAATAGATGCTCAAATAATCAGTGATTGAATGAATGATTCCTGAAACAGACATTGCAGGATCCAAGAAAATCTAGGCTCACCTTAGCAAGGAAAAGAGAGAGACAAGATAGATTGAAAAACGAGAATAATATGTGACCCCGCTCTTCTCTGTACCTGGGGATCCACTCACCAGTTCCTTACACCCAGAGACACTAACCTGACTTACTGTCCAGCAACAGGTGGATATATTTTTGGAGGGGAGACATAAATTATAATCTGAAGTTATTAACTACCACTTTCTTCATCTCTTTAAGAGAGTTATTGATACAGTATTCCATAATTCTTCATGCCTTTACTATATTCATCCTGTCAATTAACTGTGCATTTGGAAATGTTTGAATGTAGCTGTATTTTGACCTCTGTTTTGAATTAACTGAGCAAAGCAAAAAAAAAAAAAAAAAAAGAAAGAAAAGCAAAAAACAAAACAAAACAATGCAACAACCAAAAAAGCTGGCAGCATCTTCCTCACTCTGAGATTGCCCTCTGGCCAATACTATCTGCCTCGCTTTATTTTAAAACCTAAATACTATCCCTGCCCCTTCTGGAATGCTTTTAGCTTACAAGACACATGATAATGAAACATTCCTATAACTGGATACAGTGGTAGAATTTTCAATGTGTTTTCAAAATGCATGGTCTGATTTAGCTTACTTTTGAAAGCTCTAGACACAAGCATTTGGTTTTTATCCTAGTAGACATTAAAACCTAAGAGGAAGCAATATTTCATTCTGTAATTAGAGAACTGAAACATTAATGATGCAGATAATGATAATAAGAAGAGCAAGCATATTTTGAGTGCTTATTGTATTCTAGCCATTTGGCTACAATTTAACATGAATGGTAACATTCAACCACCCCACGAGGGAGG
>PVKE010028500.1:0-20875 GCA_004027555.1 Craseonycteris thonglongyai
AAGCCACACCATCTGATTCGGAATTTGATCCATATGATGACTGTCTTACAAATGTACCACAAGAGGTCATTGATGAACTTATGATGTCAGAAGAAGAACATGATGAGGATTTTGAAGGATTTTAAGCTCACAATGCTCCTCTGCCTAGAAAAACCTCTTATCATCCCAGTCAGTCACAAACAAACGTTTTCTGCAAGTTTTTCATGTAATTTTCTTTCCAGATGATGCCATCATTGTTAATGTTCTCTTTTGGATTTCTTGTTTCTTGGTCAAGTTCATGGCATTGCCATTTGTGAAGAGACCTTCCATTTATCGTATCAATGTACGGTATATTACGGTATGTTCGAAAAATGTCATCCATTAAAAATTTAATTAAAAAAAGAACTGGTGTTGCCTCGGAAGTGGGGGGTAGTCTTATACAGCGAATATAGGCCTAAACCTATGTTTTAACTGTAAAATTAGGGGGTCGTCTTATATGCCCGGTCGTCTTATACGCCGGAAAATACGGTACATAGTTTCTGACAGTCAGCAATCCAAGAGCAGTTTAAGTGGCAGTTCTGTCTCAGGTCTCTGATGGGACGCAGTTAAGCTGTTCACTGGGGATACGCTCATTTGAACCTGGACATGGAAGCTCAACTTGGGAAATTACATGGCTTTTGGCAGGAGGCTTCAGTTCTTCACCATGTAGTTTTCTCCATAGGGCTGCTTACAACATGGCTTCTCTCAGAGTGAAAGACAGTGATAGCAGTTCAGTAAGTAAGCACCAAAAGATGGAATCTGAAGACTTTATAACCTAGTCTCAGAAGTGACATACTATCACTTCTGTTATAGTTTATTCATTACACAAACCCACCATTGAATGATGTGGAGGCAGACTATACAAAGGTGTGAATTCCAGAAGGGAGGAATCATTAAGGGCCACCTTGGACTTTGGCTCCCACAGTCTGAAACCCATCAGATATGCTTAAATCCACGAGTTCACAATAAAAAAAGTTTTTTAAGTCATCAAACAAACTGATAGGGAATGCTGGGATATCTCAACAGGTTGAGTGTTTGCCTTGCAGCCATGAGGTCCAGGGATCGAATACTGGCCCCAGCCCATGAAAACCCATGTGCTGAACTGTGGTGTAACTGGTAATCACCAGGATGAAGGTGAAGGTTCTCACCTTCCATGAGGGAGGCCCTCAGTTCAGTTCCTGCCCCATGTGGCCCCACATCCACATGTGTGGAATAAAACTGTGTCACAACCAATGATGTATAACTATGGAGACTGCTCTTGGCCTCCAGCTTCTCTGTATCTCTCTCACCTTCTCTCAAACAATAAAATAAATCTTAAAAACAACAACAAAAAACTGATAGGTCTCCTTTTGAAGATGACAGAGGGTCATACATTGTCATGAAAACTGGGGAAATGAAAGGAAAGAATTAAGCTTTTCCTATATGAACTGTAGTATTGGTTAGCAAAAGAGTAGATGAGTGAAAGATTCCTCTTATAAAATTATTTCATCTAATGAAATGAAATGATAGGATTGGAATATTATCACATTGCAACCCCTAAAAAATTAAGGAACCTAGGCATTGAGCAGAAATGCTGCTGAGCATGAAGGAAAAAAAAAGAAGACATTATGTGTCATCTGATGAGAAAACACACCACCATCTAGATCTTGCCAAAAGCTATCATCAAGTCTCTGGATTTAGCTGTCTATTTGCAGGAAAGGTGATAGGAGGGACATGTTGAACTTTATAGTGAGTGTGCAGTCAGCAAAATCCAGACTGGGGGAAATCTTTATAAGTCTAATGGCCTGAGTTATTCAACAGAAAAAGTATATGGAAAGAAAGGAGGGGGAATTTGTACTTTACAAGAGACATAAAAAGCCAGTCTTTTATTTAAATGGGAAGACTAACTACAGCAGCTAGGATACGTAGTTAGTTGAGAAAAGTATAAAGAAATGCAAGCAAGTTATCAAAGCTAGGTTAGTAGAAGGAAATGATTAGTATTTTTAGTATCATAAGAGTGGTTATTTTGGAAGAGAGAGTAGAATGTGATTGAGATGGAACATGTGAAAAGCTTTTGGGTGGCTGGCAAAGTTTTATTTCTTGATGTGGTAGGTAGTTACAAGATTCTTTACCTTATAATAATTTAATAAGACATTGATTTGTTTTATGTGGTTTTTCTTTATCTGTTTTATTTTATAAGATAGAAAGCAACATTTCTAAAGGTAACACAAGGGGATGCCGGGATAGCTCAGTAGGTTGAGTGCGAGGTCTAGGGATCAAATCCCTGCCCTGGCCCGTGCAAGCCCACGTGCTAGCTGTGGTGCAGCTGGTGACCACAGGGATGGAGGTGAAGGTTCTCGCCTCTGATGTGGAAGGCCCACGGTTCAATGGAATGAAACTGTGTTGAAACGAATGATGAGCAACTGTGGAGAGTGCTCTGGGCCCTCTCCCATTCTCTGTCTCTCTCTCTCTCTCTTCTCTCAAAAACAATAAAATAAATCTTTAAAGAATAGCATTTAAGTAAACAGGTACTTTTTTCTAAGCCTATGCATTATAAATCATTCAATACATTTCTAATTTCTCAATGTGGACATACCATTCATATTGATTTGAAGATACACATTTTTCATAAAGTTTAAAATTTACTTGTTCTTTTATTCACCCAAGTTTTCAGCTTAAATAAATCTGCTCACCCCTGATTCAGACAAGACGACCTGGAGGAAGGGTGGATTCCAGAGTTAGCAAAGTGCTTCTTCAGCATTTTTTTCAATGAACTTCCAGAGATAATTTTATGGCAAGTGTTAAGACAACACACCTGTGACTAACCTTTGTGCTTCTCAGTTGATTATCACCTGTTTATGGTAATAACTAGGATTAGAGGAGACAAATGTACTGTCTTCTACAGCCTTTAAACTCATATCATGGAATAGTAAATGTTGGGCACCAAATTATAGTCTGTTAAAAAAAAAACCTTGGTCAAGTGTTTTCACTATCTCTTTATTACCTTTACTGTGTCTTGCTTTTTCAGTGATTTAAGTCATATTTATTGTGCCCCTACCATGCCGTTGGCAGTGCAGTGCCATGAGGTACACAGACAAAGAGCTTACAGTCTTGCTGGAAAGTCACGATATGCACACTTATGAAACAGCTAGTGGACAAGACAGTGTTTTTAAGTCACAATATATGTAAACATACATAAATATATGCAATCCATACATAAATGTACATGTAGGCTAAGTGCTGTGGCACAGATAATTAGAAAACAGGCATGGTACAGTATGGAAATTGTGTGATGAAACAGTATGCCAAAGCAGTTGGAAGGTGATGGAAATCTTGTTGTTATAGCAAGACTGCCACAGAAATTTCTGGAGCTGAGTTTTTCTTTTGAAATAATTATAGATGCACAGGAAGTAGCAAAAATAGTGCAAAGAAGTCCCATGCATAGCCCAGCTTCCCCCATTGGTAACATTTTACATAACTACAATTGCAGTGTCAAAACCAGCATATTGACATTGGGACAATCTCCATGATTTTTTCAGATTTTCCAGTTTTATAGGCACACATGGAGCTGAATTTTGATAAATGAGTTCAATAGACAAAGATGAATGATGAAAAACTAGAGATAAGCAAAGCCTTATAGGGCAGTTACTTTGAAGAATTGTCCATTTTCCTTGCTTTTCCAACTCTTAGCCCTTCTACATAATCCTATGTGAATTAATCACACTGCTTTCCTCAGCAGGGGTGGGTTTGTTACGTCCTCTTCACAAATGTTACACAAGCACTTATTCCTGTTCTCTTATATCAGTGATCCAAAGATAGTCAATCTCCCTCCTAGAAATCATTTATTTTCTGTAAGCTAGTTTGCAAATAAGACGTTCGGAACCAAGAACAGATTTTCACATAGAAACAGAAGTACATACATAGGTGTGGGTTCCCTAGCCTGTTTCCAGGGCTATGAAACTCAGAATGTAAATATTCTCTGTAATGGACAATATTTATCATTGCTGTACATGGTGGATGTGGTGGTTAGGGAGGTGGTGTGTCTGATATCTCAGATGGACTCCTGTCTTAAGAGGAACAATTCTATTGCTGCAAACGTCACTGCATACCGAGGGTGAGAGCAAAGGAAAAAAATTTTTTTTTTTGATGCTTTTAATCACACAAAGTAAAATCTTTTCTAATTCAAGTATTCACCCACTTAATTATCAGTTCTGTAAGAGATGACATAGAGTTCAAGACAGGGAAAGCTGGGATGGCTCAGCGGGTAAAGCGCTTGCCTTGAAGCCCCGAGGACCGAGGATCGAATCCCGGCCCCGGCCCAGGCGGACGCACATGCTGAACTGGGGAGTTCCCCCTGTTCAGTTCTCTCTCTGTCTCTGTATCTCTCTCTCTTTCTGTCAAAAATAAAATAAAATAAAATTTATAGGGGAAGCTGGGTTGGCTCAGTGGGTTAAGTGCTCACTTTGCAGCGCTCGGGACCGAGGATTGAATCCCGGCCCCGGCTCGTGTGGAACCATATGCTGAACTGGGAGCTCCCCCAGTTCAGTTCTCTCTCTGTATCTCTCTCTCTGTCTCTCTCTCTCTCTTTCTCTCTGTCTCTCTCTGTCAAAAGAAAAAAAATATATATATATAAATAAATAAATAAATAAATAAATTTTAAAAACTTAAAAAAAAGAAAAAAAGAGTGCAAGACAGGGAGCTGATGAGGAGTAGTAGGCAGAGAAATACTGAAAAGAGTGTTTTTAAAAAACATATAGGGGAAGCCGGGATGGCTCAGTGGGTTAAGCGCTCGCTTTGAAGCCCCAAGGACTGAGGATTGAATCCCGGCTCCAGCCCAGGCGGACCCACGTGCTGAACTGGGGTGTGCATCCTGAAAGCAGCGAGGCCCCCAGTTCAGTTCAAAAAAACAAATCAATAAAATCTTAAAAAAAAAAAGAAAAAAAAAAAGTGGGTGGTCTAATGAAGATTTTGGCCCCATGATCATAATCACAAATCTTTATCCATGTTTGCACAGAACCTCAAACAGCAGTGATTGGGCTTTCTGGGTGCTTACACACTGTTGTAGATGGGACTTTAAGACTATAAAATTTATATGTGCTTCTGCCATGCCCTTTAGATATGGTTTAAAGCGCACATGAAAGTATTTGTCTTCTCATCTCTGCTTATCACAGTGAGGAGTTGCATTATTTGCAGTAGTGATCATTTCCTTTTGTGGTTTTTGATTTCCATTATGCAACTATAATTTTGTGAAATATTTTATAGAAATATGATACTGATACATGTTCAATATGTTTGGTTTATTACTGTAGATGCAATATAATCATGCTGGCCTAAGCATAAAAATGTCATTAAAAAATATGCTTCAACTTGCTTATTCTTTGTTAAAAAAAAAAAAAGAGAGAATTTCTGAGCCTCAGAAAATATATATACTTAGCAATCTGCATCCATTTCTTTCTTTTATTTTTTTTAAAGATTTATTTTATTGATTTTTGACAGAGAAACAGAGACAGAGAGAGACAGAGAGAAGGGGGAGGGCCCAGGACAGTCTCCATAGTTGACATTAGTTTTCCATATAGTTTCACTCCACAGGTGAGCACAGGGCTGCGCAGGGCAGGAACTGGGCCGGGAGCCTCCCACATAGGTCCCGGCAAGAACTGAGCTGGGGGCACTCCCCAGTTCAGCATGTGGGTCCACACGGGCCAGGGCCGCGACTCGATCCTCGGTCCCCGGGGCCTCAAAGTGAGCACTCAACCCGCTGAGCCATCCCAGCTTTCCCTGAATCCATTTCCTGATAGCTTTTAAAGTGAGAGGGTGATTTGGTGCAAGTATGATATTTTACTAAAGAATAAAGGTAATAAAGCTCTTACTTTAATATAATTAAGTTGAAGAAACATTTCTTGCGTGCTGAATGATATAAATCCTAGGTGATGCAGAAAAAAAAAAGAAAGAAGCAGTTTCTATCTTTACAGGGTACACAATCTAATAAAAACAAAACAGAAATCTATGAAAGGTTTTAAATGAATATCCCTTTTGTCTGTGTACCAAGGGAGGTCTGTTAATATTCAGAGGTACTAAAGTGACTGAAAAGAAACTCCTGGCTTAATGGCAATGGGTGGTAGGAAGGTTTGTAGGTGATGAAAGAGGTAGAATGACTGTATAAAACATGGACCACTTTGAGAATAAAAGAGGGTGGTATTAATATTTACACCTGTGCAAAAAAAAAACAACCCAAAAACCATGGTTTAGTTTTCTTTTAGTCTAATAAGGAGTTATGGTGCATTTATTAAAAGATAGGATTTAGGAGAACTTCTATGAATCTAAATAGTACGGAAGTGATCTAAATGGTAAGGAAGTGTATTAGTTTGCTAGGATTACCATAACTGGATAGATTAAAGCAATGAAAATTTTAGCTTCCTGAAGTTCTGAAAGTTAGAATTCCCAAATCAACTGGTGTTAGCAGGGTTGGTTCCTTCTGAAGGCTGTGAGGGAGGGATCTGTTCTCCATCTCTCTTCGTGGCTTGTAGAAGACTGTCTTCTCCCTGTGTTTTTATATCTTCTTCCCTCTATGCATGCCTCTGTGTCCCAATTTTATCCTTGTATAAGGATATCAGTGGTTTATGGGAAGCAATCTGTGTTCTGGCCTGGATCTAGGTTGTGGGTCTGGCAGCACTCAGGTCATGAAAGAGTCTTTCCTCCACAATCACTTGCACCTCCCTCCCACCCTTTTGCAAGGTGCTCTGAATGGTCAACAAGGGGCTTCATTAGCAAGATGGTGCTCTGAATGGTCAACAAGGGGCTTCATTCGCCAGCTGACTGACCACAGCGGACACAGTCCACAGCAACAGTAGAGATAAATGAAAATAAATAAACAAATAAATAAAAAAAGCAATCCAAGTATTAGTTACAATTTTTTCTACCTGCCCCCTAGGACTGAAACCAGTGTGCTAATAGGTTGCCTAGGCTTGGGGCATTTACTTGAACTTCTATGTGTGCTAACAGAAGAGGAATATTCACAGATTCTTCTGGTATAGAAACACAACATTCAGCTTACATAAAAGCACAGGAATCCTTCCGTAACTGGACACCACGAGAAGAGCAGACGTCTCAGTTGGGAATGACAGACAATTAGTAGATGCTTAAACTGGGACATCTCCTTTTATGAGTAGAACACTGGTAGTCTGATCTTTGGATGGTATTTTGGCTGCGGCTGTGAGAACCTGACCAGGCTGTGTGAACCACACATACTGGCCAAGGGACGTGGTGCTTCATGGTCTGAGGAGGTTAATAGAGAGAGGGACAGGCCAGAGCAGGACCCCTACCTTCTCCCCTCTTTCAATGGTGTGTGTGCTGGCCTACATATAGCTTTACTCCATGCGTTCTGCCTGCATGAGGATGACAGCATCCTACTGGAGATTTAGCCTCTCCATCCAGGAACGTGAGGTAACCAACCCATCCTGGTGGAACGTCTCATTACAGATTCCGCTAAATTGTCCCGTTCCAAGAACAATAAGGCTTAGTGCCCTCATGATAGTTCGTTGGTCAAAACTTTTGCTCACTTGTCAAAATTGTTGTTGTGTCCTTTGTTTTCCACACCTTTACTCTATTGGGTGCCTCAGCCTGAGTTCCCTGTCTGGCATATGAGCCAATAGGCTCCAAAGGTTGGTCATTTAAATGTATTAACATTTGGGTAATCACTGTTGTTCACTTGGCCAAGGTAGGCTTTCCAGTTAGTAATTTGATGTGTGGCTTAAGGACACCATTTTTCCAGTTCACCAGCCCAGCTACTTGTGGTGTGTAGGGGAGGTGGAAATTTCATTCAATATCATGTTCCTTTATTCACTTTTATACATGACGTCTTTTGAAATGTGACCTCTGGCCACTGTCTATTCAACAGGGGTACCCATACACAGTACTTTTCTAGTCCCTTTATGGTAGTGGCCTGATTCACCTGCTGACATGGGATGGTTTGAGTTAAAGCAGAGGCGCTGTCAGTACACACCAGCACATATTTGGAGCCCTCATTCAAGGGAAGCAGCCCATGTAACCACCTTGCCAGTTCTTTACTGATTGAGGGCTTCAGTGACCAGAACTTCTGCTGACTACAGAGCTGCTGCCCTTAGCTTGTAGTCCAGCGCCTCCTCCTTAGCGATGCACCATCCTACATGGATGCTTCCGTACCCACTTCTCCGGTGCACTCAGTCTGCACTGTCAATTGACAGGTCAGTTGCTAAAGCAAGTACTTCTGCCAAGGCATCTACTTCCTGATTACTGGGAGGTGCAGACGCCTTATGGGAAACAAGGATTGCCTCAGGTTCTTGCAAGAGAGCCCAAATATCTTTCCACACTTCTTGTCCCCATTGTCCAAGCCAGAGTCAGTCCTTTCAGAATGGCCCAACTATCAGAACACAGGGTCTGCAGCCAAGGTTCATGCCTAATTACCAACCAGACCACTCTTAACTTGGCCCATTGGCCACTGTGATTTGTTCTGTTTCCATCTAGATAGTATCAGTGGTTGTTGAATGGCAACTGCTTTTTAGGTAGGCAGCTTTCCTCAGCTAGGGTCATCGGTATACCTGGCTCCAGCCAGAATTTCCCTTATTCCTTCATCGCAGGTTGCAAGGGTCAACATAGGAATAGGAGCAGGAACATTTGGAGGTTGTATATATTCAACAGGGCTTAATAGTTGCTGCATTTCTATATACAAAGGACTATCTGACAGACTACTCCTCTGTTGTAAATAGGCATGCCATTTAGTCAGTGTAAGAGTCTGAGTCATGGCAGAGGCTGGTAGGTGACACATGTGGATCCACCCACCCCTTGATGGGAAGGAGATTCTTTCTTTATTTTATTTATTTATTTTATTTTATTATTTTTTTATATCTTTTTTTATATTTATAGAGAGTAATTATTTTATCTTCAGTGCATATTTATTTTTATTTTACTTTTGACAGATAGAGAGAGAGACAGAGACAGAGACAGCTAGAGAACCGAACTGTGGGAACTCCCCAGTTCAGCATGTGGGTCCTGCCTGGGCCGGAGCCGGGATTCGATCCTTGGTCCTCGGGGCCTCAAAGCGAGCGCTCAACCCGCTGAGCCGTCCCGGCTTTCCCGGGAAGGAGATTCTTACTGTAACTGGTTGTCCTTTAGTAAGAGACTCCACCTGCAGGGGCATGGTATACACTGCCAGTAATGGCTGTTCTACTGAGCTGTATGTGATCTCTGCCCCTCTCACAATTGGGACCAAAATCCAAGGGGCAAGCTGTTCCTTTGCTGTTTGTGCCCTAATGCCCAGCCTATATGTTCTGGGGCTACTGAAACATTTAATTCAAAAGAAAATTCCACCTGGGAAATTCCAAGAGCTTTAATCTGTTTGACTGATATTTTTGCTTTCTCAAAAGCAGCATGTTGTTTGGCTGCCTAGTCCATATATGTAAGAAGGGATATATATAAACTAGGTGATAAAATAGGCAAAGGTAGTTTGCTAAATGGGGTATAAAACTTCACTAATACCCCCAAATTTCCACAAAATTCTACATACCTCTTTTACATTTTTTTTTTGTTTGTTTTTTTGTTTTTTGGTATTTGTCTATGACAGTCTCAGAGACAATGCAGGTTTCATCCAATCATACGACTCCCCAAAACTTTACTGTGGTGCCTGGACCTTGAATTTTCTACAGATTCACTGCCCATCTTTTTTCTTTTATGTGGTCCAGTAAAGCCGGCAAGACTTTCAGTTACAGATGCTAATCTTCACAGGTTAAGATCATGAGTCCAGGGGATGTGGGGCTAGCTCAACAGGTTGAGCATTTACCTTGCAGCTGCAAGGTCTGGGGATCAAGTCCTGGCCACAGTCTGTATGGACCCATATGCTGAACTGGGGTGCACTTCCCATGTGAGAGGTCCCCAGTTCAGTTCCTTCCCGGGGCATGCTTCCCATGTGGGAGGCCCCCAGTTTGCTTCCTACCCTGTGCAACCCCATATTCACCTGGGTGGAATGAAACTATATTAAAACAAATAATGTGTGGCTGTGGTAACTACACTAGGCCCTCTCCCTTCTTTCTGTCTTTGTCTCTTTATTCCTCTCAAACAATAATATAAATCTTAAAAAAAAAAAAAAAAAAGGTTATGAGTCCATTTCACAGAGGTCAGGAAGGAAAACAGTGACAGGTCCCAAGCCACCATCCCATGGCATATGGTGAGGCTCTGTAAATAGGCTTGAGGGAGTACTTGGAAGGTATACCCTGAGTAGGAAACACATTTTCTAACGGTTTTTTCTGCAAGAGAAGGCTTCAGCCCATTCAGAAAATATACATACGTGCAACAAGAACATATTGACAACCCATTGTAAGTGGCAATTGAATAAAGTCCAGCTTAAATGTACTATGGTACATGAAGGAACGCAAAAACTGAAAAATGGGGTTTTCCAGGGAGCTGAGAGGTACAAAGTGGCCACCTTGGGCTTTCCATTGCACTGACTATTCATTTAATTTACAGCCATTGTTGCCTTTCTTATTTCTGATTCAGGAGCAGGGTGTTGCCACGTTGCAAGAATATCAAGATGGCAGAAGTCTGGTTGTGATGGGTCACTTTTGCAGAAGCAGATGGATTTCATGCATATGTACCACACTCTTTTTTTTTTTTTAAGATTTATTTTATTGTTTTTGACAGAGACAGAGAGAGACAGAGACAGAGAGAAGGGGGAGGACTCGGAGTAGTCTTCATAGATGTATGTCATCAGGGATTAAACCAGGGGTCAAGAGCTGAACTGGGGGCCTCCCGCATGGGAAGCACACCCCAGCTCACCATATGGGTTTGCACGAGCCAGGGTCAGGATTCAATTGTCAGTCCCTGGAGCTGCAAAATGAATGCTCAACCTGCTGAGCCATGCCGGCTTCCCCATGAATGAGTTTCTTGAGCAGAGGAACAGTGATTAAAGAAATCCATGGTGGGTCTCACCTAAAAATTCCTTCTTTATGTTTTTCAAAGAAAATCCTGAAACATTTTTATCCACTTTGAAAATAAAGGGGGAAAAACTTAAGGGCCCCATGAGTTAAATGTAGAAAGTCATCTGCTCATGAGAGAGGAGAGTAAAAATGGGGTCCCAGCCCCTCGTGTTTTGTTGTCTCTCAGCGTCCAGTGGAGCCAAGGCGGAAAAGCAGGAAGAAAGTAAAGCTTTGAAAGGTGAGTTTCTGCCCCTGAGCCCTGAGTCCCAGAGTCTACCTAATTTGTCCTGTCCCGCAGGGCCTGGGTCCAGATACCAAGGGTGCCAGTGGCAGGGCCATTTCTCAGAAAAAAATCCTCGGAAGGTTCCTGGGAAAGAGATCAGAATTGGGACACGTCCCGGATCCCTGCTCAGAATGAAGCAGTGAGGGCCAGGATATGGGTGTTGCCTAGTGGGGTGTCTGGGCTGTTGTGGGCCAGTCCTGCCTGACAGGGACCTGGGACCTCACGTCCATGGGGACAAGTTGTGTGCCTTCTCTCAGAGTCTTCTGTGCAGTGCCCCCTGCCCTTTCTCCCACACAGAGCCATTGTGAGGCCACGGGGTAACGGGTATGGAAGCACTTCGTACATGACAAAGCTCTACCCGCCATGAGACTTGCCACCACTCTCAGGGATCATGTGTCCTTGGGCCCTGATTGCTGTGTTCTAGAGTCTACTCTCCCAGCATCTCCCCTAAAGGGCCATTGCATTCCACCTTCTGTAAGATCCCCAGGCCCTGCCTTCACCACGTGACCCGGCTTTCTGATTTCCAGCTTGCAGAGATCGCCTGCAAGAACTGGAAGAGGTTCGAGGCCTGGTATCTCTCCTACAGAGGTAAAGAATCTCTGTCTTCTCTCCTGAGTTCTCCACCTCCCTGAGCCTATGATGTGACCCTAGGGCTGCAGGCCACATTGGAATGTCCTTGGAAGGAAAAGGCATGGGTTGTAGCTACAGCCCTGGGGTGAGGAATAGGGGCACTGTGATGTCAATGTGGGGGCCACAGCCAACCCTGGGCCCCAGGTGTTCAGCCCCACCTGCTGTCCTAGCCTGCTGTCCCAGCTCTGACAGCGTCCTCCTGGCTCCACCCACCTGGCCAGGCTCGCCCACCTAGCGCTCCCAGCCACCACAGCCCCTTCTGCTGCTGAACTTTGGGCCCCTTTCTCCTGCAGTCAGCTGGAGGCCCTGGCTGAGCACAGCTTACATCAGAGCTCATGTCAAGATCTCCCTAAGGGGAAGCAGGGATGGCTCAGCAGGTTAAGTGCTCGCTTTTCAGTCCTGAGGTCCAAGGATCGAGTCTTGGCCCTGTCTGTATAGACCCATATGCTGTCCTGGGTGAGCCTCCCATGTGGCAGACCCCATGTTCGTCCCTGGCTCAAGGGGACATGCCTCCCATGTGTAAGGTGACCAGACATCCCACTTTTGGTGGGACAGTCCCGATTTTTAACAATTTGTCCTGCATCCCGCCGCATTTTAAAAAGTCTCGATTTCTGGAAAGAATGCACGACAAGCTAGGGAACGGCGGGAGATAGACCAAATTTTTAATCAAGAACCTCCTCCACCCCGGTCAATGGTGTCCCGCTTTACCAATGTTAAAATCTGGTCACCTGACCCATGTGGGAGGCTCCTGGCCTGGTTCCCACCCTATGTGGCCCTTTACCCACCTGTGTGGAATGAAACCACATCAAAAAATGATAACGTAAATCTATGGAGACTGCTCTGGGCCCTCCCCCTTCTCTCTGTCCCACTGTCTGTCTCTCTCTGTCTCTGTCAAAAACAATAAAATAAATCTTAAAAAAAAAGAGTGTAGGGAAAGCTGGGATGGCTCAGCGGGTAAAGCGCTCGCTTTGAAGCCCTGAGGGCCGAGGATCAAATCCCGGCCCTGGCCCATGCGGACCCACATGCTGAACTGGGGTGTGCCCCCAGTTCAGTTCTTGCCGGGACCTATGTGGGAGGCTCCTGGCCCAGTTCCTGCCCTGCGCAGCCCCGCGCCCACCTGTGGAGTGAAACTATATGGAAAACTAATGTCAACTATGAAGACTGCTCTGGGCCCTCCCCTTCTCTCTGTCTCTCTCTGTCAAAAATCAATAAAATAAATCTTTAAAAAAAAAAAAAAAAAAGAGTGTGGTACATGTGGATGAAATTTATCTGCTTCTGAAAAATGACCCATCGGAGGAAGCGGGAATGGCTCCATGAGTTAAGCACCTGTCTTGCAGCCCCGGGGACTGAGGATCGAATCCCTGCCCTGGCCTGTGTGGACCCATATGCTGAACTGGGGTGTGCTTCCCATGCGGGAGGCCCCCAGTTCAGCTCTTGCCCCTGGTTTAATTCCTGATGATGTACAACTATGGAGACTGCTCTGGGCCCTCCCCCTTCTCTCCATCTCTGTCTCTCTCTGTCTTTGTCAAAAACAGTAAAATAAATCTTTAAAAAAAAGAGAAGAAAGGAAGGAAAAAAGAGCCCCCTGGTGAGGTACATAAAGCAGCTCCCAAGGGAACCCACCAGCCCTGCAGAAAGCCTGTGGGGATGCTGCTCCTGCCTTTCATGTTCCCTTCCACTTCTCTGGCTCTGTGTACTGAACACGAGCTGTCTTGGGCCTGCGCCCACACCCAACTTCCTCCTCAGTTTCTATTCCTTCACATTCATCCCTGAGTGCCCTTCAGCCAGCAGAAACTTTCCTTCCTCTAAATGGCCTTTCACCCTAGCCCCTCCCCTGGTGTCTTCCACCTCATGCCCCTTGATTCAGAGGCCCACCCTCCACCTCCAACAGTCTCTTCTGGCCCCTGGCCCCCACCGCTAGACTCCACCCTTCCTCCTCTCCAGTGTGACTCAGTGGCACTGCCACTTGGCACTGTCCTAGGGAGCTCATCTCTACACACTCCTTGGTCGGCTTCTCCCATTCCAGCCATCTCTGACCTTGGCCACTCAAGCTGCCACATTTCAGCCCTGTCTTGGAGCCAGGTGGCTAACAAAGCCTGCACCCCTCAACCTCATCACAGTGGGCATCCCAGCAGAAGCGCCTGTCTCACTATGCGCCATACAGGCAGATGGAGGCTGGGAACCCTCTCTGCTCAGCTCTGATGACCAGCATCTCCTGGAGATAGAAGACACACAGAGAATCCAGATAAAGATTTGGAAGGAAAAGGAAAAAGATAGATCACATCCCAAACAAGTGAGCCTAGACTATCACCTGCACTCCCTGGGGCATGTGATGAAGTCACTGGGTGTTGGGCAGGACATGGAACCCCCAGTCCTCCTGGACCATAGAAGGCAAACCTGCACAACTGCCCGGTACTCAACTGCTCTCATGTCCCAAGGTCTTGGGGGACCATCTTCAGCAGAAATATAGCCAGCTTTTTGGGGGTCTCCCGTCTCTGCACAGTGACTCCCTGGTGGCTTTTGCCTGGATCTCTGAGAACACTTCCTTACCACAAACTCCCTCTTTCTTATTCACTTTAATCTCAAGAGGCTTCCCAGTTCAAGTGCAGGCACAAATATCTCTACCACTTTCCCATTCCCAGCCACTGTCCCACTGGGAGTTCCAAGCTCCACCCTTGATTCCAACCATGTGGTAGATGGTTCTAGGCCCCATCTCTGGCTCAGGTCTGGATGCAGGCACATCTCCAATCCTCTCTACCAATCCTACCACATTCTTCCCCACCCTAAACTGAGGCCTGTGGAGTATCTTGCCTGACAGCCCAGAATAAGCCACAATCTCACATCCCAAATGAGATTCAATATCCAGAATGGCTTGTTGTATAAGCAACTAGAAAATGGGCAGGCTTTATCCTCGGTCAACGAAAGACCTCAGGAAGACTTCAGTAGCTTCCCTTCTGACCTTCCCAAGGACTGCAGGATGGTCTCCACCCTTCCTGAGAATTTTCCAACCAGTCCTGAGCTCTGGCAGCAACTGGAGCACACCTGTAAAAGATGCTTGTCCAGCACTGCTGGACTTGCCCCACAGGATCCAGCAGTCTCTGGAACTAAGGTGGCTTCAGGGTAAATCACCAGGAACGTGTGAGGCTCAGGGCAAGCACGGGCCCTTGCAGCCATCTTCATTCACAGATGAGAGCAGCCAGGAGGCACAGGGGGTGGGGTCACAGCTATGGGCGGACATGGGCAAGGGCCTGGGGCGTAATCAGGAGAAGGCCCCCAGAAATCTCCCCAGTGGCTCAGAAAACTCCCTAATGATGTTTCATGGGGTAGATGCTGAGGAGTCAGAAGATGACTTGATGCTTTTGAGGATTGGCCCAGGAAGTGAGATACTGAGACACTTAAGAAAAAAATCTAGAAATCTCCATGAAAGGCCATTTGGACAGGAAGTTGGGGCAGATCAGCGAGGGCTGGATTCCTCTGAGTGTGTGTCAGTCTTGGCTTGCTGTCAACTACGGTCCTGCCAAGTCCAAAACTGACATGAAAACTAGAAATCTGGGAACCCTGAAGGGCTGGGAATCCAAGGTGAACACCACCGACATGGTTTCCTTTCTCCATATAGACACCCGAGAGGTGCTAGAAGCACATAGCACAAAGTTTGGGGTGAGGCACAAGTAGGGTTTACTCCTCAAGGTCCTCAAGGCTATAAATATTTTTAAATGGAAAAAGACTCCACCTTCTCCCGTTCAGCAGGTGACCTTTCCCCTTTCAGCCACCTGATTCTCTGGGGCCTACTCAATAGTCGAGTTTGCTGACTTTGTGGGAAAAGCACCTCCGGCCCCTCCAGGAGAAAAGGTGATGACAGGAGTTGGGTCTGACCTGGCGAGGCCTCTCTTTGCCCCTCACCTGTGTATGAGGAAATCCAGAGGGCTCTGGGAGGGGCCCCATCTGGTGATGACCATGGGCCCTCAAGGTCTCTCTGATTAGACAGGAGGGAAGGCTACCTTCTCAGTTCCTCACCCTCACCTGGCAGAATGAGACTATAGTAAGGTGACCAGATGTCCCGCTTTTGGCAGGACAGTCTCGATTTTTAACAATTTGTCCCGCGGCGTTTTAAAAAAGTCCCGATTTTTGGAAAGAATGCACGACAAGCTAGGGAACAGCGGGAGATAGACCAAATTTTTAATCAAGAACCACCCCCACCCCCGGTCAATGGTGTCCCGCTTTACCAATGTTAAAATCTGGTCACCTTAGACTATAGAGTAGGCTGAGGGGAAGCCGGGATGGCTCAGTGGGTTAAGCGCTCACTTTGCAGCGCCGGGGTCTGGGGATCGAGTCCCGGCCCCGGCCCGTGCGGACCCATGTGCTGAACTGGGAGCTCCCCCAGTTCAGTTCTCTCTCTCTCTCTGTATCGTATCTCTCTCTCTCTCTCTCTCTCTCTCTCTATATATATATATATATATATATATATATAACAATTATATAAATAAATAAAAATCAGTCTTCAAAACTATAAATAAAAAAAATAAATAGAGTAGGCTGAGAGGGGCAGCCTGCAGCCTAATTCAAGTTCAGCAATGGCCAGAATCTTCCACAAGGGAAGAATGGGGCTAAAGCCTCATGAAACCTCTGCAATGCAGGAGATGAACTTATGATCCCCATCTTTGAGGGCCAAAGAGGCCAGGAAGGTAGTGAAGGCCAAGTTGTCCTCAGTTCTTCAATGAGAGTCGAGAGTCATCTTGGGAACGCATGTGACAACACAGTCTCAAAACATAAGAATACATTTGATGAGTTTAGAGGCTCCAGGGACTAGTCAAAATCCTGAAATGTCTGTTTTCCAAGTTCCTGGAGAGCCAGGCCTTAACACAGAAGAGGTTAGTAAATTTGAGTCCAAAGTGAAGGTATAGTCAGAGAACCAGCTTCAAGATTGCCCCACATGCAAACCCTGTGCTAAAGACAATGTGGCTTCCCACGTGCCCCAGTGCCATTATCAGATCATGCCCACTGCAGTTGGGGCAGCTTCATGAGGAATATGTGGTACCTCATGGCAGCCCAGAGGAGCAGCCTAGAGCAGCAGGAGCCTAAGTTCTCAAAGCTTCAGGACATCGGGAAGAATCAGGGCAACGTGATTGACCCTACTTACAAGAGAGAGGGCTGCAGGCAGCCCAACACAGAACATGCAGAAGAGCTTGAAAAAGTGGGGACCTCTCAAGCCAGAAGTGTGAGCCCCTCTGCCCAGGCCAGGGGAACTCTGCTGGGAATAAATCCCTCTGGAAGCTCCCAGAGAAGAAACAGGATCCTCCAGAAAGCTTCAGAAACAGGATAAAGCTCTTTTTTCCAGGGGATTTTTCCACTCAAAAACTTAAAGGTCAGGATACTCCACAAAACTGCAAGCCCAAACCAGCCATCGCTCAGAACCAATGGCCAGTCAAAACCAGCTCCACTCTGGCTTGTCGGGGTGCTGGGGTTCAGTGCTCCTGGCTGTCCTGGGACAGATCCTAGAGGAGAAGGTAACCAGTCACGTGGGTATCATGCCTGGAATTTAAATGAGCACAAGCTCCCCTATGTGGGGGTATCTGCTACCACAGGCTTCCCTTCTACCCAGAGCAAGATCTAATGATGGGTGACAGGGCCTGCAGTCACCAGGTCAACTCCAATGAGCACAGTTGTTCCATCGTGGAACATAGACGGTCTTCGAAAAATATCAGATGTGACAATGAGCAGCCAGGTTTGAGTTGCTTCTTATCCCTGTCCCCCAAGAAGACTTGGTGTCTAGTCAGTCTCTGCCACTGTGGGCCAAGGATGCCTGGTGCCCCAGGCTGCCATCAACACTGCCTGAGATTTTGTCCTTTTCAGGGAGGTATCTTGCGGGGTCAACAATAAGATGTTTTGCTAGCCTAAAACCAAATACATGCTTTTTTTTTAATCCCAAAAGAGTGGCATGGTGGCTTCTATTTGAGCTGTGTGTGCTGAGGTCTCTAGAAGGGATGGATGTGGAGGGAGGCTGACCTTGGCCTTTCAAGTTCACTTTTTATCCTGAGTCTTTTCACTGCACCTTACGTTTCCACAATACTGTCATCATACAAACAACAAAAGCTACCCTAAAACAGGATGAGAAAGACCCATGAAGACCCCACCCTAGGATCTGGTTCCACCCAACTTTCCTGTGCTTCCACTTAGCATTGAACTTTATTCAGCTGGAAGGGATAGGTTTACAGGGACTGGTCTCTTCCACAACCAAACATGCGGATCAACATCTGTCTTAACGACCTCATTTTAACTTGATTGCCTCTGTAAAGACCCTATTTCCAAATAAACTCACATTTCTAAGTACTGGGATTATTACACAAACACATCTTGGGGGTACACCACCTAATTAATAGCATGAAGGATGGTAGAAACTTGACAAGAGCACCATAGTAGAAGATATCTAATATCTGGTTGGTTAGTAGGCACAGTCTTCCTAGTACACACCACGATCAGGAGGCAATTCTACTATAGGTATTAGTAAGTTAAGATAGGTAATGGGAGAAAAAGATGCAGGATCATTAGGGAAGTAGATTTTAATTTAGGGAATTGTTAGTGTTTCAAGATTCCTCTTTCCAGATGGGTAACAAAAATTGGTCACTGGTGGCAGAGGGATCTTCAAGTGACAGTTGAGTAGAGTGTATTGAGCTGTGGGATGCCATGTTTGAGAGGTGCTGTGAATAGTTTGGCCAGATTTATCACATTAGTTGGTATTTCTCTGCTATGAGACCTGACTTTCTTTACTTGTGAAATTAAAGCTGTTTTTTCCCTTCTCCCATCTCCACAGGGATTTTGATTCATACAATAATAAATATGGCAAATTCTGAGCTCTGTGGTGGTATAGTTTTAATTAGTTTAGTGTTTATAATAACAAAAGTTTGGGGGCACGTTCAAGACATTCCATATAGAACTAATCACTTACACTTTTAAACTACCGTATTTTCCGGCGTATAAGACTACCGGGCGTATAAGACGACCCCCTAATTTTACAGTTAAAACATAGGTTTAGGCCTATATTCGCTGTATAAGACTACAGCCTCGGAAGTGGGGGGTAGTCTTATACAGCGAATATAGGCCTAAACCTATGTTTTAACTGTAAAATTAGGGGGTCGTCTTATACGCCTGGTCGTCTTATACGCCGGAAAATACAGGTAGTATGCAGATGAAATATTAGGGAGAGGAATATACGTTTTGCTTGGCTTAGGTATTAGGGGCTTAGATATACAAACTTCAGGCCTTCATGTACTTGCAAAATGCAAAACGTGCCTTTGTGTCATTACTATGAAAGGTTAACGAGAAACTTCATACATTTCAATAACATGTAGATTCCGTGCTGAAATTCACATAGAGTTATTTTCACTCTTACGTTGTATCTTTCTTCGTTTATCTTGATCTTCATAAGTATGAATAAATACTGGTGGTCTGTTGTTCTCTTTATCTGCAGTGAATACATTCCAAGACCCCCAGTGGATGATTGAAACTATGAATAGTACCAAACCCTTATATATGAGGGCTGTCTGGAGAAACATCCAGCCATAAGGCCTCTATTGTTCATATTACATGGCTGGATACTTTATGGACAGTCCTCATATACTATGTTTTTTTTCCCTATATATACATACATACCTATGATAAAGTTTAATATATAAATTAAGCACAGTAAGAGATTAACAATAACTAATACTAAAATAGAGCAATAGGGGAAGCCGGGATGGCTCAGTGGGCTAAGAGTTCACTTTGCAGTGCGGGGGACTGAGGATCGAATCCAAGCCCCGGCCCGTGTGGAACCATATGTTGAACTGGGGAGTTCCCCCAGTTCAGTTCTCTCTCTGTCTCTGTCTCTGTATCTCTCTCTCTCTGTCAAAAAATTAATTAAAAAAAAAATAGAGCAATAATAGGGGAAACTGGGATGGCTTAGTGGGTTAAGCACTTGCTTTGAAGCCCTGGGGACTGAGGATCGAATTCTGGCCCTGGCCACATATGCTGAACTGGGGTGTGCTTCTATGCAGAAGGCCCTCAGTTCAGTTCTCACCCCCAGATTTGGCCCCTGGCTTGAGGGGGCATGCTCCCTATGTGGGAGGCTCCCAGCCCAGTTCCCAGCCTACACAGCCCCCACCCACCTGCATGGAACGAAACCATGTCGAAAAAATGATGATGCATAATTGTGGAGACTGCTCTGGGCCCTTCCCATTCTCTCTGGCTCTCTCTGTCTCTCTGTTTCTGTCTCTCTCTGTCTCTGTTAAGAACAATAAAACAAATCTAAAAAAAATAAAATAAAATAGAGGAATAATAATATGCTGTAATAAAGTTATATGAATGTGACCTTTATGTGTCTGATGATCAAGATGGTTACTAAGTGACTAATGAATGGGTAGGTTGTGTATACAGTGTGAATATATGGATATGCTGGACAAAGAGAGGGTTCATATTCTGGGTGGAGCAGAGTGGGAAGGAATGGGACAGCACAAGATAGCATTATACTATTCAGAACAGCATGCATTTTAAAGCTTATGAAGTATTTTCTTTTGCAATTTTCCAATTAATATTTTTGGATGACTATTGACTGCAGGTAACTGAAACTGAGGAAAATGAAATTGCAAATTAGGGGGCACTACTGTATACACATTTCTTTGGTGGAGAAGAAATTGTCATCAGTGTTGTGCACTCAGTTAAACAGCTATAGCTGAAACATAATTGCCTAGTCCCTGTGGTTAAGAAGCACCAGGCTATTCATGTAATACATAACTCATAAAATATTTTAAAAAATAACATTGGTAACAAAATTTTGACTCAGAGGGTCTGGATAATTAGTAAAATACGTGTTTTATTAGTCAGGAAGAATAAATAATCAGAAAAAGTGTAATGTGGAAATTTCAGGTAATCTTATTGCAAGATATGTGAGATTTTTATTTTTAATTTTAAAATTATAAAAACAATAAGATCACATTACAAAATATTTTTCTACATAGTTTTTTTTTTTTTTTTTTTTTTTTTTTTTTTA
>PVKE010028501.1:0-20875 GCA_004027555.1 Craseonycteris thonglongyai
GTTGTGTGGGGAGGGGGGAGTGGGCACCAGATATATCGGGTTGGAGGGGAACCTGATTCTGGGAGCTGGGCACATAATGCGATGCATGGGTGATGTGATGTGGAGTTGTCCATTGGGAAACTGTCTGATTGTTACCAACCAATGTCACCCCATTAAATTTAACAATAAAATATAATAATATTAAAAAAAAAAAGTGTCCCAAGAAAATAAATAAGCATCAGTTTTTGTTTGTTTCATAAATGAACTTTGCTGACTTACCCTTTATAGGAGACACTTTCAAGATTAATATATAAGCTCTGAAATTAATATAAAATATTTTATATGTGTTCTATTGAAAATTCTAAGTACACCTCTTATAATGATAATCACTTTTTTTTTATATCTGCAAGAATGATGCTATAGGAAAATTTGTCAATCAGAAATATTGCCATGTAACTAATTTCCTTGGAAATTTGTGATAAAAACAAGAATACAGAAACTATAATTGGCTCTACATGAACTGATAGTCTGTGAAGTCAGGGGATATGTCCTATACTTCTTTTTACTATAAATGTTACTTTAGGTATTAGTAGAGAGATATTTATAGGAAAATTATTTTACCCCAAAGTACTAAAAGATGCAGAATAGTAGGTCATCTACTTCTTTAAGACAGGTACACTTCCTTTTTTCTATATCTCTAGGACTTGGCACATAATAAAAAATTAAAACAGGGGAAGCCGGGATGGCTCAGTGAGTTAAATGCTCACTTTGCAGCCCCTGGGACTGAGGATCAAATCCCGGCCCCAGCCCGTGTGGACCCATATGCTGAACTGGGGAGTGCCCCCAGTTCGTTTCTCACCAGGGTGAAAACCCCGGCCCAGTTCCTGCCCTGTGCAGCCCCGCGCCCACCTGTGGAATGAAATTATGTGGAAAAACAAATGATGTGCAACTATAGAGACTGTTCTAGGCCCCACCCCTGCCTTCTCTCTGTCTCTGTCTCTGTATCTCTCTGTCAAAAACAATAAAAATAAATCTTAAAAAAAAATAAATTAAAAAATTAAAATTAAAACACACTTTTTGTGTGAATGAATAAATCAAGAAATAAATGAACTGAAATGGGAATTTTTAACCTGAAAAAGGGTGTCTGATAAAAGCATGGCAGCTGAAGAGTTTGGCCTGTGGAAGAGTGTTAGATATTTCATGTGTGCCCTTAACACATTGATCTAGGAACAATGACTCAGTTTTAGACAAAGAATTCAGTTACATAATGAAGAATGCACTGTTGTAATTACTGGTTTAATGGCATCTCCTGCTATTACAGGAGCTCTTCTGAATGTGTGTGTATATGTGTCTAGTTCACTGTCTAGCCAAATGTTTATCAAAAAGTAGCCTTTTAATAAATGTTTTGCATAAATATATATTTAAATAATTATTAAATCTGCTCAACCATATGAAAATAGTGATCGCCCTATCATTGTAGGTATTCCAGAATGCTAATGATGACGATACAGTGTAGGTATGTAGCAAGGATTAAAGAAAGCATAGAGATTGCATAAGAAAACACGTCTATCTCTCTACTCTAACCTTGCTCTTCAGGGATTCTATTTAATTAGAAGAGGTGTTTTTCTGTATGTGAACTACTTTTTTATCCAGTTGTTAGGGATATCTACCTTCCCTACCTTCAAAGCATTTCTCCAAAGACTGACATTTCATGATCAATGGTAAGAAGACGAAGCTATGTACTGTTGATTCAGTTAATAGCATCAGTCCTCCAGGTCTTAATCACCTCTGAGCACTTTGTAAAAATAAAAAGATTTTCCTCATGCATAGTTGCAGAAAGACTCATTATTGTGTTGAGACTAAATCTAAAGATTCTCTCCTTTTAGGAGATTATCCATCTTGACTGCAATATTGTCACCTAGATTTTAGATGATGCATGGTGCTCAGTCCTGTAGTCAAAGCCTTACTTGAGATCATAACTTAATAAAAGTTTATTCCTAAATGTTGCCAGAAAGGCTTTGGTAGAAATCTTACCATGAAATCAGGGCCATAATTGGTGGGGTGGGGCATAAAAATAATTTTCCTCCTACCTTTCTAAATTCTTCTGGGTGGACTAGTAATCAAATTACTATGAAACAAATTAACAGGAGAAAAGGGCCAAATTTATTACATATGTACATATGAGGGTTCCATAGACGTTGAGATCTGAGAACAGATTGGGCAGGTTTACATGCCATTTTGCACTAAGGAGAAGGGGGTGTAGCAGGGTTGTGATTTTGGACTTCAAAGGACAGGAAGGCATTTCACATGGAGATAGAAAAGTAGATGTTTGGTAAAAGATTTGCTGGGCCATCTTTAACAATGGAATAGAGAGAAAACTTCATCAAAAGAGCCTTGCTAGGTTCATTCCTGTCTATCACACCTATTTCATACTAAACCAGTTATCTTTTGCCCTTCCTAGAACAGGTCAGTTCTTTTAGGCAGGTAGGGGCAAGGTCAAAGGCTTTTCATCGTTTTCTTAAAGATAAGCAGCTTAAAATGATCAATATTCCCAACGGCATATTTGGGAATGGCAAACTCTAATTCCCTTTATGATCTATACAACACATATTAAATGTTCCTTAAGTTTGCTCCTAAGTATCATCTGGACACTAAGTGTCACTGTGATGTCTGTAAACTGTGTGCACTTGCATTGTCCTTTTGTACAAATCAGCAAGGCTAACAGACAGCTGTAATGGTCGTGTCCTTGGCGTCTGTCATTCTTTCAGGAGAGTTTTTTGTGGAACAAAGTCACGCTAATTGGATTTCTTTTCCTGAGTGAAAATATTTTGAAATTGGAAGACATACCCAGAGCAAGTACATAGATAGCTCTCCCTTTATACTCAGAAGCGATTCCCTGATTTAAAAACAGTACTTACTGAGGTTTCTTAATTTGCCTGGAAGTGATTGCATGTGACCCAGACA
Source organism: Craseonycteris thonglongyai (assembly GCA_004027555.1). Taxonomy (NCBI): domain Eukaryota; kingdom Metazoa; phylum Chordata; class Mammalia; order Chiroptera; family Craseonycteridae; genus Craseonycteris; species Craseonycteris thonglongyai. The sequence continues at coordinate 2,944 of PVKE010028501.1, forward strand.
ACTGTAGCTAGCTGACTTTTCATTTGATCTTGCAACCACACATCAGGAGGCAGAAATACAATATTAACTATTTTTGTGTATCCTTAACTTAATTTTTATTGGATTTTGGAACACACCAAAGATTAAAAAATTACAGAAATCAATAAGGACAGAATAGTTAAAGGTTAGTAAAGAAGAAAATACATTAAAGCCTCAAAGTCCAGCCTCTAAATAACACAGTTACAATAGAACTTGCCAAAAAAAAACCCCAAAAAACTCCCATAAAACAGTACACAACTTTATAAGCTCTCTCTTTAGGGAAATGAAAAAGAGAAACAATAACCACTTGGTTTTACATAGCCCTTTATATCATATATTATGTAGTCATCACTTACAAGTTGCATCCTGCAGGTATTACATTATTTCCATTAGACATAATAGTTAAGTGACATTCTCAGGGTCACCCAGTGACTTTTTAACAGAAATTAGAGTAGTGATATTTAAGCTCTTTGGGTTTTAAAGGCACAACAGATATTTCCTCTGGTAAAAAATTTCCTATTAACGTCTAGTTGTTTTCAGACCCTTTAGAGCTTATTCTTTGACTCCTTATTAGAAACCCTTCCTTATATAGTGGTCATTTCCAAGTTCAAGGATTTGAAGTTTGTCGTTTTCTGGCCCCCAAAAAATATAGTGTTCAAAGAAAATATAGTGTTCAAAGAAAATAATTTTAAGAAATGGAGTCAGAAGGGATTGAATTAATATATTTTGTATATGTGTTTGAAGGCCATTTGCACAATGGCACGTGAATGGCATCCTGAAAACACGTAGCATGATTATACTCTTGTTTTAGAAGTTTGGAAGAGTAAATATAGGATGAGAATTGAAAATTTCTATTTTGCTGACATCTTGGGTTAGTGTTCCTGAATGTAGCTCTGTGGACCAACTCCACATTTTGACAAAGCTTTCACCAACAAAATGACAAAAATTAGGACAGCACATTGGTTTTTCACAAAGTCTATTTTTTGGATGTTTTAAATTCTGAAAATGGATTTTTGCCACTTGTTGATTATGATTTCTTCAGTGGCAACCCCCCAAAGAGATGTAAACATTTGCCATAATCAAGGATAGATTCATTTAATCACATTGCACATTTAAAATCCCTGGTTATATACTAGTAACCTGAGATGTGTTATTTAGAAGCTATTATTCTGGGAAAGTCAGGATGGCTCAGCGGGTTAAGCGCTCGCTTTGAAGCCCCAAGGATCGAGGATTGAATCCCAGCTCCAACCCAGGTGGACCCACATGCTGAACTGGGGTGTGCTTCCTGAATGCGGTGAGGCCCCCAGTTCAATTCAAAAAATAAAAAAAGTAAAAATATATATATATTAAAAATAAGAAAGAAAATATAGAAGCTACTATTCTCAAATTTCTTATTTGTAAATTATGGATGATAATAGTAGTATCTTCTTAGAGTCAGTATACGTATTTTGTGGCACAGTAATTTGGAACAAGTCTTAGATTGTTCCTGAATAACAGTAAGGACTCAAAAGTTGTTATTTTTATTAGCTTTTCCGGGATCTTTTTAGCATGTGATTGCATAGCACTTGAAGCAATTTACCTGTTTTGTTTTGTTTTGTTTTTAATAGCTCCTATTCTGTGTGTTATTCTTCTTATGTCCCATCTCCTAATTCCCAAGAGGGGCTGACTGAGTTTGGCCAAGGTGTGGTTGAGGAGACTTAAGGCTGTTGGTTTGGGGCAAGAAGGTCTGTGCTACCATCTCAGATCCAGAAATTACAAGCTCTGTGCCTTGAGTGTCAGTTAACTTCTCCATGCCTCAGAAGCCTTATATATAGTGTATAACCACAGCTGCCTCAGAGGGGTTTCAAAGGGACCACAAGGTGCCACCAAAATGTTTCTTGTGTATTTCCCATTCCATGGTAGGCATTCTTTAAATATTAGTCTGAATCAGGAGACAGAAGTTTCCCATATGTCCTTCCTACTAACTCTTTGATGATGAGGATAACTCTCTGAATATTTATCATTGTCCCTTTTCTTTGTGGAATTTAAGATTTGAGGTATTCGTGATTCACTGCCAGTGTTAGTCATCTTAAGGACTCTGTTTTCTCTGTAATTACACATGGAACTAGAATTAAACCCTGAGGGAGTGAATGGTGGTGAGAATGGCCAGGCCCTTCAAATCCCATCTGCACAACCCCCCAAACAAGGGCAGAGCATGTTTCCTTGGTGCATGAGAGATGCCTGGCCTCCTAGTGGAGTGTCTGGGATGTATGAGTTATTGCTTAGTATCCTTAATGAGGTGGGCTGAGTCTTGTTGATGAGACTAGAGATTAGGAATGAGAATTCCCCAACATGATCTATACCAACATTTTCCAAAGGTTAATATTTGGAGCATTCATCCCAAGAAATGTTTACAAAAATGGGCTTATTTCCTGTGACACTACATGATGTCGTCCTTAGAGGAGTCATGTGGTCTGAGTTTAGTCCTAGCTCCCACATGGGGCTCTAATTTGGACTGTGCACAAATCAGTGATACCCACTTAATGGTTTGTTTATTTGTTTGTTTGTTTTTGTCATTTGTGTAATGGTAGAGCTAGAAGAGACGATGCCCTAAACCTTTTCCCAACTTTGATGTCTTTGCCTCTATAAAGATATATATTCATCTATTTCCTCTTCCTACCCCACCCCCACCCTCCATAAAAGCCCCATTAAATGCCTTGAATTTTACTGGCATGATTTCTACCTCAGTGCCATATCTGCAAGGGAATATTTAAAAGACTCTTTTAATTGTTTCTCCCATGAAAATCCAGTAGTTATTTTCTAAGTTTTATCTTTCCTAATCTAAGACTGTGTCCACTGGAGGATAAATAATAATTAAATGTAAGAAGGAAAAATGAAACTACCATGAAATTTTAATTATGTCTGTCTCAGAGATTACAGATATTTTTATATGGTTCCTTTTACTACTTCTCATTTGTTATTTTTCCTACAATAAATTGATATTTGCTTTATACCTTAAAAATCAAAATGAATTAAAATTAAATTGTTAATCTTCTGATATCACTTATTCTTATTTGCCTCACTGCTCTTTTATCACAGTGTTATGTTTTTAATCTTTAATATTTTGTCTTATTTATGTCCAGGTGACATTTATCTTCTTTAGTTGAATTATAAGCTCTTTTAGTGCAGAATCATTGCAAGAAAAATATAATCCTATGACATATTTATTGCTCTTTTTTTTTTCTTTTCCTTATAGATTGATGAAAATTAAGTTAGTTTTTTAGAATAAAACCTTTGTAGGTTTTTTATTATTTCTAATAAAAAAAAATGTCTTTCTGCCCTTATTCTGTTCCAATTTTTATTTATGTTTTCATGATTTTCAAACGTTTAGTGGTTTATGAATGAATGGGCAATGAATGAATGAATTTCCATTTTACTTTGCCAAGAGCTAATCAGAGACCCTTTCTTACCATACTCCTCTTTCTTGCCATGATCAATCTAGACGGTGTTAATGGCATTAGGACCTAGATTCTTATGTCTTGAATGCTTACAGAATTCAAGACATCAACAGGAGAGATTCTGATCTTGGTTTCAGATAGTAGGAAAAGGCCAGGAAACAATCACAGATGCTTTTGGCCAAGGCTGTCCAATGGGATCCACAACTCTTTTCTAGACAAGAGCTATTGACTGATCCTCCTCCTGTACGCTGGTAAAAACATGTTTATGGGATGCTTTGAAATCTGGTCCCAGGGCCACAGTTAGGATAAGGGAAATGAGGGCAAATAGTGCAAATACAGGGTTCGAATTTTGTTCTGTGTTTATCCTGTATTGATCATTTTGTTCTACATGGTTTGTTTGTTTTTTCATTTATTTTGAATTTTTAAAATAGCATATTACAATGTGATTTGTTTCAATTGCTGATGTTTGCTCACCCCTTTCAAATTCAATTGCATGCCCTGGTTGGGCCAACACATTCTTCTTAGCCAACAGCTTGACATGTAGCATTTCTTTCTTCCATACAACCTGTAGGTTTCACAGTGATAATATTTCACCAGTTATTGCGCATTGACTGTCTTTTTCTAGGTTACTCTGGGATTCTTTGGAGGCTGTATCTGCTACCATGGAGGTATAGGAGCATGACGGAGCCTATATCTCTTATTCCCTCAATCTTTGTTTTATTCCATAGTACAATGAACACAATGTTAGACACTTAGGAGTGGCTCATGAAATAGTATTTGATAATTTTAAAAAATGTGTGTGTGTGTTATATAGCACACACACACACACATACACACACACACACTATGAATTGAAAGTTTCAGTCAGGTCTTCAATGAAAAAAAATGCAGTCCAGGAATTTATTTATTTTTAAAGAAAAATAGTATTGAGCACTGACCATGTGGCTAGCATTTATTCCCCCAGCAACCCTGTGAGGTTGGTCTTATTATCATTCTCACTTTACAGATGGAGGTACGAATAGATTAACTAAGTGCCCAAGACTACTCAGTAAGTGCAGCCAAGATTTGAAACCAGTGAGTCTGACCCCAAAATCAGGGTCTATAACGAGCTACAGAACTGCCTTTAAGGTGTATTCTAGATGCTTTGTGCTTTCCACTCTGTAGTAGACCTCAGCACTGTCTATTATGTCACGATCATCCCTCTTCCCTCATTAACACTCCCTGCCTAGCTCCGGTAAGCATTTCCATATGTGACGCCTACTCTAGGGTCTCCAGCTGTAGCCCTTTACAAAGACTGGTATATTTTCATTTCAGTTCCACTCCTGCAAAGAGGCAAAGGCAAAAAGACCTGATGGCTTTGTCCTTCAGGTTATTTGAAATAAGTGATTTTCTTTAGGTAGAAGGAGATCTTTTTCTCCATTTTGTTTTCCAATAAAAGATGAAAGGAAAGAAAAAAAAGTAATAATGTCCCAAAGGCATGGTTAGGATAACTGGTCGGCTTTTCGATTCTAAGTCTTATTGATGTAGGGTTATAAAAACTGTGGACTGTTAGTTTTGTGTCCTCCTGAAATTCATCTGTTGATGTTCTAACTCCCAGTGTAATTGTATTTGGAGATGGGTCTCTAAAAATAATTAAGGTTAGATGAGATCATAAAGGTGGGACTCTGATCTGATAGGATAAGTGTCCTTCTAAGAAGAGATACCAGAGAGTTCTGCCTTTATGCCCTCTCCTCCAGTGCCCACACAGCAAGGAAAAGCCATGTGAGGATGTAGCAATTAGGCTGCCATCTGCAAGCCAGGAAGACAGCCCTCACAAGAAGCACACATCGCTGGCACCTTGATTTTTGAACGTCTCAGATCTAGAACTGTGAGAAACGACATGTCTGTTATTGTTTGTCACCCAGCCTGTGGTGTTTTGTTATGGCAGCCTGAGCTGACTAGTCCAAGGTTAACAATTGCTGTGAGGATGTGTGCATGCATTTACATTTGTGCTATTTAGTATTCTCATAACACTTAAGAGCTGGAGGCTAGGACTGATGTAAACTGGTTTTCCTGTTTCCTTTGGAGAAGAGGCTGTCTCCGCTCATTTCAGACTTATTTATGTACTCCAAGGAGAACGAAAATGCTTTCATGTGTATTTTGAAAAGAGTAACAACTCTCTAATTTTTGTACCTGTTGATGGAAATAAGTCAGGTTCTCATTGGATGCTCTGTCCCATCAGCCTGAATTGAGACACTGAAGAATGTGTGTGTGTGTGTGTGTGTGTGTGTGTGTGTGTGTGTGTGTGTGTGTGTGATTTTTAATCTCTACCCCTCCACTTCATAGTTTGGCAGTATGGGGAAAACAATAACTTCTCTATATCTCAAGTCTGCATTTGCTAAAATGGGGGCAATAACAACTACCTAGTGCATACTCTCTCCATTTTACCAGCATATTATACTAAATGAAACAAAACATAAAACATGCGTAGCACCTAGTTTGCCTTCATTTCCTCTGGGAAGCTGCACTGACTTGCTCTCTAGTATACAGTTGCCTACAAGACTGATGAAGGCAGGTGGTGGCCAGGCCAGGCTCTACCAAGCAGTAACCTTACCAGCTGTTTCTTAAATATGGCTTAGATCTAAACTTTTATGAAGTAGGCATTTATTTATTCACAGTCTAAACTAGAATGGCTAGGTCTTTAACTTGACTTAGTCCAATTACCAGATAAGTTTGTCTTTTCTGGCCTTTGTCTTTGTCTTCAATCAATAGGACTTAGCATTTAATCAATAGGAACATGACATATTTCAGAGCCACATGTTATTTGATCATTATACTCATGGACAGCAAAGTTTGATTTCCCTGATTTATCATATAATGTCTTCTTTTGCAAGGATATAGACCAGTGGTTCTCAACCAGATATGATTTTAGCTTCACAAATGCTTGGCAATGTCTGGAGACATATCTGGTTGTCACACCTGGAGGAGGGGAGTTATTGGCATCTAGAGGATAACAGAGGTGAAGGATATGCTGCTAAACATTTTACAGTGCACAGCACAGTCCCCCACAACAAATAATAATATGGCTCCAGATGTCACTTGAACTGAGATGGAGACATACTAATCTAGACTGAGCTGGACATTCAGCCACCCCCCCTTATAACTCTTTCCAAGTAAACAGGTGTTCATCTCCCTGCCAGTGAGAGAATGGTGGGCAGCTTTTCATTGCCATGATTATCGTACTTATTAGGTATAGAAGCAAGTAAATTCAGTCTTTAGAGTTTCAGCAACCCTCAACAGGGTTGATGGAACAGTAAATAAATTCTGTGTATAGCAATATCCTTAGCACAGTGTTTGTAATATGGGAAACAGTACATTATAGATGTTGCCATTTTGACGGCTTCGTCATCATCATCATCACCATCACCATCATCACTTCTCATCTCATCTCATCTTATCTCATCCTGGCTTATAACCACCTCTATGATACAACTTAAGCTATGTATGCAGAAAATGCCGCAGTTAATGAAAACCATCTGTGTCAGTTCACCCATGTGTGACTCAGTGGGAGAAGCAACTTGAAGAGGGTTGAAGGAATTCAAGCACTCAGGAAAATGGCATTTCATCACTTGGCCCTACTTTCTATTTCCTTTTTTGATTGATTTTCATGGAAATGTATGATGTGGGCTGACATTGGAGGAAAACGACAATCTTTCAATGTGTTGGTTGTTCATAGACACTAATACCTTACATTGCAGAATATTGTTCACTTACTTTTCTTCCTCCCAAGAGCATCTGCATTTATTTCCCCCTGATGATTTCTGAAACATTTAGGGCTTCCCAGCATTGGACATTTATTAATTTATCCATCTGACCCTTTTACTTAGTAGAAAGAAATTTTACTGTTGTAAATTATGGAAAATTCTAAAACTTCCTCTCTTTAACTGGGGATGTCCTCTAAAGCTCAAATATGCTCTCAGAACCCAGTCTCTCTTCTGTCTACCTCATGACTCTAATCTCATGTGAGTTTTAGGTTCCACCAGGTATCAAGTTCATTGCCAACAGCTATGGATCTGTGTCTTCTCAGGCTCAATCCAATGGCATGTGGATTATTTTTTTCATGGTCACTAAAGATTCTCAAAGGCAACAAGTATCGTTTAGTCATATTTAAATACCTTGCTGTCTCAGAGAATCCTACACTCAGCAACTACAGAGGATTAGATTTCCCAAATACACATTTTGGTAGGGATGGGTGCCATGGCTCAGAAGGAAAAGCAAGGAAGTTGAGACCTGGAGAGAAAATCCATTCTCTCAAATTATACAGCTGACTATTAGCAGAGTGTAGGAAACATCTGCTTACAAGACAAGGGATGCCATTTCCATGACCAGTGAATGTGCTCAGATGTGAACACCAGTGAAATGTGAGGAGAGGCCGGCTAGGTCTGTGCTCTGGAGAAAAGGAGTTCTTTGTTTTTTCTTTTTACCTTTTACAGAGGCCCTATAGAAGAGAGCGTCTCATTGCTTGGAACAGTGTTACTTATCAGCACACGCCAGATGGAACTGTGACACGCATTCTATGGCCCTAGGAAGCACCAACCCACTGTGGCTGGCAGAGCTGAAAGTTAGGAGGGACTTGCGCCATGAGGCTCTCATTAAGCTGTGCATTTAATGACCCAGGAATTGCCTGTTTCTGCAGTTCTTATTATGCAGTGCCATAATTTGTGTTCATCATTTCAGCTAGCTATGATAGCATTTCTGTTCCTTGCAGCGAAAAGCATCCTCATGGGTACCCACAGAGTCAGGGCTTTTTCCAAGACATCAGACCACCTACAGAGATACAAGGCCATTGTCTGGAATGTAGAAGCAGTTTTTGTCTGGCCTAAGTGGATGGAAGACATTGTCACCTAGTCAGGCATTTCATAAGTTCAAAGCTTGCAGCCAGTACCCTGGCCTCTTTTGATGCCCTCTAGTAGTAGAGGAAGGTCGCAAACATAGACACAGCTTTTAAGAAGCTTTTACTCTCCCCAAGGACTTAAGGCCTGGCCTGCCCAGCCTGATAAGGTGTGTCCTAGAAGGTTGCTATTTCTTATGTCAGCACTACCAGGGACCTGGTAGGTACACACTCAATGTACAGGTTGATTAACTGATCAGTGATCTGGCCAATGTGCGTTCAGGAGATACGAATATGTCTCTAAAAACAGATGAAGGGAAAAGAAAACATAGGAGGGAATTTGAAAGCATGACCCAACTTTTTTTATGTTACAAAAATATTATTTTTCTTTGAATTACTGGAAAGCATGTTCTCATAATGGGCAGTGACTGGCATTTAGAATTCTAAGAGTTTGAGTGAATGTATGAGAATATATCTTCAATGAACAAGCAGGTATTCCACGTAATTCCTTCCAAATTAATATCCTACCATGGTAATTAAGTTTTGTGTACCATGAACAGATTGTTTTTGTAATTTTTAAATATGGTAAAAACCACATAACACGAAATTTGCCACCTTTACAACTTTTAAGTGTTCTGTGCAGTGGTGTTAAGTATATTCCCATTGTTGTGAAATAGATCTCAATACTTTTTCATCTTGTAAAGCTGAAATTCTATACCCTTTGAACAATATTCCTGTTTTCTCTCCCCTCTGCTCCTGGCAATCACCATTCTACTTTATATTTCTATGAAGTTGACTACATTAGCTACCTCATATGAATGGAATCATACAATATTTGTCACTTTATGACAGGCTTATTTTATTTAGTGTAATGTCTTCAAGGTGCATCCATATTGTAGCATATGACAAGATTTCCTTCTTTCTTAAGGCTGAATAATGTGCTAATGTGTTACTTCTACCTCTTGGCTATTTGAGAATAACGCTAAAGCCAATATAGGTGTGCAAATATCTTTTTGAGATCCTGCTTTGAATTTGTTTAGATATATACCTAGAAATGAGATTTCTGGATCATATGGTAATTCTATTTAAAATTTTTAATTTATTCTATTCTATAGGTTGCCTTTTTATTTTATTGGCTGTTTCCTTTGAGGAGCAAAGAAAAATGTTATGAGTTTGATGTAGCCTCATTTTACTGTTTTTGCTTTTTTGTCTGCTTTTGGTGTCATATACAAGAAATCATAACCAAATTCAATGTCATTAAGTTTTCCTCTTATGTTTTCTTTTAGATTTAGGTCTTATGTCTAATTCATTTTGAGTTAAAATTTCCCTATGGTGTAAGATAAGTGTCCAACTTCATTCTTCTCAGTTTTCCCAACACACTTCATTGAAGAGACTGTCCTTGCTCCATATTGTGTTCTTGACATCCTAAACCAGTGTTTATATCTTAAAATAGATAAAGAACTGGGGATAGATGTGTGTTTGGATAGATGTAATATACAAATATTGTTTTGTTTTGATAAGAGTTTGAGCTCCTTGGATCTATTCTCTGTTACTTAAACATGATACAAAACCAAATATGCCAATCTTTAGGCTTTGAATTCTCACTTCTTTGTAGTTTGTTTTCATGTGCTATAACTGAAACTCCTTATTACAACTAATTATGACCTCTAATCCAGATGGGTCAATTAAACTATTTAACTTCTACAGTTGATTTGTATCATGTGGCTTTTTCCCTAGAAATAAAATATAGCTCTTAAGCCGGGGTCTTCTATAGCTCTTATGAGACCGTATAAGTCATGCTAAATGGCATGAGTTGAATTTGCTCTAGCTTTTGGTGTGTTTTTATTAATGGGGTATGAGATAAATTAATTCAATTCATAATTATTAAAATTCTACTTTGTATTTAATGGTGCATTAGATGAAAAATTAAAGAGATATTTTTCCACTTAAGGAGCTGATGGTTAAGTAGACATAATACATGTGTTTAATTATAATATATGATAACAAACAAATAACAAGAGCTGCATACAAGTGAAAGATGAGTTATATAGGGGAGGTTCATATCCAGTTGAGGGGACTAGAAAAGGCTTCCTTATCTCACTGGTATTTGAAGGATGTTAACAGGAAGGACACATGTAGCTTTTCTAGCCACAGCTCCCACTGTGGTCCAGAATACAGACAGCATTAGACATATGAGCAAGTGAGTCTTCAATGATACCTGTGCCAGCAGTCAAACCACTCCTGCTGATGCCAACAAGCAAGGAGCAGTTGAACCCATCAGCCCCACACAAATGGCAGCATTTTCAGCAAAATAAATGTCATTGTTTCAAGTTACCAGGTTTGGGGGTGGTTTGGTAGACAGAAATAAATAATTGGAGTATACATACAAGAAGCTTAGGGGTTGTTGTATCTGGATGATTTCAATTTTGTTTTCCTTACCTATGTTTTCTATTATTATTGTAGTAAAAATGAATTAGTTATATAATTAAATTAATGGAAACTTGGAAGAAAGCTCATTTACAAATGCCATATTGCATTCCTGTTGGCCCTCAAAAATGTTCCAAATAATTTGCTGGCTGAAATATGAGTAGAATTGGCACTTAAGGGCAAAGATATTGGTTTTAGCATTAGGGGTGGGTTAACTTTTTTTTTTAATTGGTAAAATGAAAATAAATCCTTGCTGTTTTCCTTGAGCTGACATATACTATCTCATTGTAAGATATTAAAAATATTGGGGGGAAATATGTGATATAGTTCATTGGTTTTAAGGACTATTGGCTATTTTTCCTCTCACCATTATATCAGATTAGCACAAAGTTTTCATCTTGTGATTTAACACACATGAAATGTCTATTAACTTATTTACTTTCATATTTACTTTTGCTATCTTTTGAAATCAAAACATAGCAATAAATTATTATTCCTCTTTCTACACAAAATCCTGTAAATCACCCACATAGATAAACCTTCACAGTATCAGTTAAAAAGAAAATATTATTAAGAAGACGGGGAGTTCGTATGCTCTTTAGTTTGACTATATTAGAAAGAGCAGCAGTATGTTAGAGGTTGACAAAATTATATTACAGAGCCAATCAATACCAATGTGCATTTTTGTTAGTGAATCATTAGAATAAATAATGCTGACTTCATTTTAAATATCCTAAACGCTGAAGAAAACAGTGAAATCAATGGTGGAAAGCAGATGGATCATTTATTTCTCAATTACAACTGACACATTAGTTACAGAAATTTTCATATCATTTATTTTTATAGTTCATTTTACAGCTGTGTTTATTGTTGTAATAAATAAATACATTATATCCTCTTATTAGAGCAGCCATGGAAATTTCTTGTAACAAAACACTCACATACTCACATGACACAAATACCCCAAATGACACACCAATGAGGGAGAATGTTTACCCACCCAAAGAAGGAGGCCTGTATGTGGTCAGTGATGAAGACAGCAGCATGCAGTCCTAGAAAAGGACGACGTTTTGCACTTTGGGCAGGGGTTCTTAACACTCTATGAGATTTACATCTCACACAGTCCTTCTAAGAATACAGACCAACTTATACATCTATGTGTGTTTTCCAGCAACAAATGACATTTGCAAACTATCCTTCTGGATACAGATAGATGAGTTAGTACCTCCATTTTAGATTTTCTCTACAACTAGCACAGTATCTGTGGGGAAATTTCAACATCAATGTGATGTAATACCTTTCATTGTATTTAGAGAATGGGGTGCTTATTAGCAAATAAATAGCTAGGTTGCTTTAGTTTCTCAGAATCTCCCTATTGGAGAAGTGTGGGATAGATACCAGGTGAATCTAACAAGTCCCACTTACCTAATGAGTACCAACAATTCTCTACTACTGTTTTAGAGACCATCTGTTGTACTTGTGTCTCTTGCTGAGGGACTTACAGAGATAATTGTGCGATTTGGAAAACACATTCCTCGATTATTTGACTATATTATTCAAATGTATAATGTTGAGCTTCTACCCATTTATTATATTTCTTGACTATTTATTGTAGCTTTGATTAATTGTTCACATGGATCTCCTTTTCTCTATGATTTTTGTCTTTGAAAAGTGAACTTTTGCTTCTATTAAGGACTTGAATGTGGAGTCAGACAGAGACTCAGATTAAAATCCTGGCACTTTCACAAGTTATTTTGTGACCTCAGGGAAGTTCTTAAATTTTTTGTTCCTTGGTTTCCTCATACAATGTATGAAAATAATAATTGTATGTATCTCATAGAGTAGAAAGAATACATGGGCTAATTACTGCAAAGCACTTTGAAAGGTTCTTGGCATATAGCAAGATTGACATGTAATTGTAGTATTATGTGATATTTATGCTGGAATAGAGATATACAATTTGCTGCTATAGTAGCACACTATGCAGCTACCTTTTAAAAAGATATTTTCTGAGCAACCATTTAATGAACAAGGAAAATCATGTCACTTTCTAAACTGTGTGACTTTGAACAAATTACTTCAGCTCCCTGACCCTCAGTTTGCCTCTTCTATAAAATGGATAATGCCAGACCATGGGAAATCTGATGGGAAATCTGGATAAGCAAATGCATATATAACACTATGCATGCCTTCGGTACCCAACAAATGCTGATTGAATAAAAGCCTGAGAGCCTGAATGCAGATTCTGTTACAGCTTCATTTTATTGGTAAACAGAATGAGGGTCAAAGAGATAAATTGGTCGAACATCTCTTATAGCGAGTTAGTGTCAGAATTATTATTTCAACCATGGAGCTAAATATATAACATGTTTTCACAAAAGTCTGGTAAATACCAATGCCCCTCCCTTTCATAAAAGTGAGTAAGTTCAAAGAAGGAAAAAACAAGTCGTTTGAGGCTAAAATAGAGGAGCCAGGGAATCTTCTCAGTGAGACTTTCTGTGGTTCTAGATAATTCTTGGCTAGTATTTTATTATTCATGAAGCATATCATGTGCCAGCACAAGATGGGCATTTCCAGAGTGAGCTCTGTGCAGAAAACAACGGGACCAGTCATCTGTCTTAATATTAAAAAGTGAGCTATTTCTAAATATCTATATCTGACATCTTTGGCTCTTTGAGAACCAAAGTTTGTTAAATTCCAATTTCATTGGATTGAATGAAGAAGATAAATACTACATGAAATTGTGCTAAGTGATCAGAACTCTTTCCAAACAGTGTATTATTTGGCAGTTTTTCTTTTGGACATTACTTTCCCTTTAAAATAAATATTTATTCATCGTACTCAAGTTCTTGGTAGGTGACTTCCGAGTGCAATTATCTATGCAGTAAAGAACATTGCTGTGAATTAAAGCAAAACCTGATGATTTCTGAATGTGTCTGTTGGGTGTACAGTTTGTGTGTTAACTAAACAAAGGGTTGAAATGTCATGCCAATAAAAGAGCAATGGAAAGACAAGAACAATTTGGAGCGCAGTGAACTGGCAAGGTTGAGAAGTCTATTGTTTATGAATTCATGTCTGGGAAAGAGAGTTAGGGAAGGCCTTAGTTTTTTATCAAAGCTAACTATGAAAATTTTTCTCAGCTCCTGGTTAGGGTGCCTGCCTGTGATCCCTATTTTTATTACATTTGGTATTGCAAAAAACCTCACTTTAGCACCTACAATACTGTTGACTGGTGATATGCGTGCAAATGTCTGGCTAAATTATTCAGTAAATCCATCATTATTCAGAGTGAGTAGGAACACTCCTGAGAGACAAGGGAAGATGAGAATCACTAGTTTGTATGCTGTAAACTCAACATAATCCAGAGTCAGTCAAAATCTGCTTTTAAGTGAAAGGGTAGGCAGAGGGGAGACTGCTGTGAATGTGAACAGTTAGCATTCGGTAACTACTCTCATGTCCAATCCAGGTCTCCATTTCTGCAGCCATCACCTCCTGTGATCTCCACATCTCACCCAAGCCATTTTTCTAGCTACATTTCAAGTCTCATAATGACATTTGTCAGCTACCATGGTATCAAGAGGAAACTGCGATAATTTTGCACCTTGTAGCTAGCTGTCTTTGTTTTTCACCACTGCCTACAAATCAAACCAGTGGACATTTTAAAAAACTGAACCAGATGGATTGCAAATTCACACTGTGTTTCAGTATTTGGAGCTCACAAAACACATAGTTTTCACTCCAAATGTTTGAATCTTACCTATTCTCCTAGTTGCATTTCCTCTGTGTAGACTCCCCTACAGCCTTTCCATTCCTGTCTCACATTTTAAAAAACAAACAAATGGCTCCATTCTTTGGATGTATCTTATAGTATCTTATTATGTTATAGAAATGTTTGCAGTTTTCTTGGGATATATGTATTATGAACCCCAATTAAATTCAATGTCTTAGAAATTCCTCAAACTTAAAAGGCCATGCCTTAAAAACAATTGCACATTTTTAAGCCTTCATAGCCACAATTTTATTTGTGTTTTGAGAAAACACCCTATACGATAGATGTCTTCATGATTCCGAGTGAAAGATGAAGAAACTGGGTCCAATATTACACATAGCAGTAACTCAGAGATTCTGAGTCTAAATCTTCCCACACTCATTTAATATATTTTATACTTTTATTTTCATCTTTACATCCAGAATAAGGATTGGTTCATATAGATGCCCAATAAATGTGGGTGACTGAATTATAAATTATGTATGTACATTAAGCTCCATCGTTAATAAGTTTTACTTGCTGATGATACAAAGATGAAACAAACCAACCCTGTTCCTTCTGCTATCAAAATATTTGCATTCTGATGGAGTCATATGAATAGACACATTTTAATATTATACTCTAAGGGTAATTGATGGACATCAAAGATGGTTTGTAGATTACAGATAAGGGTAGCATTTATGCCACCAACTCAAGGAAAATTAGCTAAGGCTTTGCCACGATCTTTATATTTGCCTGGGATTTGAAGGATTAGTAATAGCTTCCCAAGTGAATAAAGAGAGCTTAACATTTGCTGCACAGAGAACAGTATGTACTGAATACTTAGAGATGAAAAATTTTTTAAATGCTTACTATGAGCACTGATTTCATTAAATATTTAGAACATTCTTATAGTTATTGATACACTATTTCTATTTTAGAAATTGGGAAATTTAGAGCTAAAGAATTCAAGTAACTTGTCCAATGTTCCACTCATAGCATATGTTATAACCGGTATTGGAAACCCATTTAGAATAACCACAGAGACTAAGCTTTATTACATCTCTGAAAAATGAAAGAACTGGGCTCATCAGTGGGTAAGCTGTCAGAGAGACTGTATATAAACCCAGCTTTTCTACTTACTTCCATGACCCTGGCAGCCTCTCAGAGGAGGCTGTTTTCTAATCTGAAATTAAGAAAAAAAAGTCTGCCAAAAAAAGGGAGATGTTACAAACCAGCAGTATCAGGTGAGAACAAAGAAAATAATGAGAGAGTGTTTAGCACCTTCTCTCTAACCAAATATGGTAAACTTGGCTGAGTTCTGGATGTAAGAGCTGTAACAAAGGTCATAAAACAAACTGTGTATTTGCCTTTCTGTGAGGCTGTATGGCAGCATAACATGTTTATTTATTCATATCTCCCAGTTAAGTCAGTCATCTCCTCATGACTTTATTAGAAGTGTTCATTTCCAGCACGTTGAATAATAGGTGGTCAGACCTATACATCGATAAGGATCACAAGAAAAGGTTCACAGAGGGCTTCAACTGTATTGAGAATAGACAGCTGAGAGGCAAGCATATAGTGTGCATTATATATAGTATTTTTTGTGTACCTGGAAAAGCTCATAGTAAATTAAAACAATAAGGTAGTTTTAGACTAAACATGGTTATATTGATTCATTCATTGGATTTTCCTTTTATGGTGAGTCCTCTCACAAACTTTCTCTTGGACCCTCTTTCTCTTGGACGCTGGTCGCCTCTGAATATTCTACTTGAAGTCAATATTTTCTGGCGTATTACTGGAACTTTTGGGTCAAAGAAGATGCATGTTTCCGCACGCTCTTGCCAAGCATTACTAAAGTCTAGATAGAAAAGGGTCTCTGACCTACTTCAGTTAAAACAATATTTCAGATATGCAAGAAAATGACTGTCAGTTCAAATTGACCTGGATATGGACCTTTAGGTTTGATAGGGAAGGCGATTGACACAGCTGACAGAATATCAGTTCAAGCCTGCCAGCAGTGATGTCTCTTGTGCTGCAAAGCTTGTCACTGGTCACATGCAGTACATCACCCCACACCACTCCTGACCACTTTGTCCCTCAGCCAAAGTAGAACATGGAGGAAATCACACTGAATGATGTCCAACTCCCCAACCTAAAGGGACAATCAGGCTGTAATGGTTGTTAAGCGCACAGTATATAAATGCAGAAAATAAGGCAAAGAGACAATAGTGACTATTTGTAATTGTTAGATAAAACTGGAGGAATATTCTAGGATCCCCATGAAAGAGGCAGGTACTTAATGCTCCTAGATTCGTCAGGTTTAAACAGTGTTGCCACCTTCTCTTTGACATTTTCTTATCTATTAAAATTAACCATCTGATGACAACCTTTATTTTTGCATTCTCTTTATATTAGGCTCCTTTTCATTTCTTTGCTTGTTTTGGAAGTTCTCTGAGATTCTGGATATTTGTCTGATCAAATATTGTGAGACAGGGAAGAGAAATCTGAAATACCACTATGTCTACTACACTCTGGATCTTAGAGAACACATCACCTAAGGATCACACAGTTTTGAAAGCCTCTTTAAGATTATAAACATGCAACCTAACTTAGGCAAATGGGAATTGATAGAAAGTCTAGAGAGGGACTCCTGAGAAATCTAGCAAAGGAAATATTCTCTTTACTGTATTTGAACATATTGGCATAAGAACTGATGACTAGACTAGTGAAGACATTGTATGAACTAAAGTAACCAAGCTTGGTATAAAGGTCAATTTGGGGGAAGCTGGGATGGCTCAACGGGTTAAGTGCTCGCTTTGCAGCCCTGGAGCCCGAGGATCAAATCCCAAGCCCGGCCCATGCGGACTCATATGCTGAACTGGGGTGTGCCCCCAGTTCAGTTCTTGCTAGGGCCTATGCGGGAGGCTCCCGGCCCAGTCCCTGCCCTGTGCAGCAACACACCCACCTGTGGAGTGAAACTATTTGGAAAACTAATGCTGTCAACTATGGAGACTGCTCTGCCCTCCCTGTAACCCCTCCCCACCCCGCCACCCCAACCACACACCTTCTCTCTGTCTTTCTCTCTGTCAAAAAACAATAAAAATAAATCTTTAAAGGTCAATTTGTTGAAGCTACTAAATGGAAAGATGAAAGCATCTGGGTCTTTGGTGGTGTAACTGAGCTGCCCATTTAACCAATTCTGGTACTTTCTACCCTTTGTTATATCAGAAAATGTATGCACTAATATTAAGCTCACTTTTTTGTATATTTTTCTAACTAAAGATAAATTAAAAAACTGAAAGAAACAAAGACACAGAGACCTATGGACACACTCAATAACTTGGTGATTGCCTGAGGGAAGGGGAGGAGGGGGGAGGGAGAGAGGGAGGGGAGGTGGGAGAGGGCACCAGCATTATGGACACACTCAAT
>PVKE010028502.1:0-20875 GCA_004027555.1 Craseonycteris thonglongyai
AGATGCTAGGGTATAAATTTAAATCAAGATTTTCAAACTTACCTTCTAAAGTAGTGATAGAGTAGGAGTCAGAGTATCACATTGCTGTATGTATAATTATCCATCCAAATTCTTCTGACATTGTGTTTGTTGGTTAGTTTCTTAGTCTCATTTTGCTTAAAGTTTAGGACAGGAAATAGGATTTGAAGGCATGAAAAAACACTTAGTAAAATGCAAAGGGATACAGTTCTTTTTCTATTCTCTTCAAGAGTAGAGGATGGGGTGTCAAAAGCTGGAAAGAGACAGCTGGTGCACATTTCTTCCCACTTAAAAAAAAAATCTTAACGGTTTTGAATTTATAAATGAATGTGTCCCTGTTTTCAACTCAGGATCTATGCAAAAATCCTTGATTCAGATTATTAGGAAAATCTGTCTTAACACATCTTTAGAGCAAGCCCCATGGCTAGGCTTCTTGAGAATGTGGAAGAAAGGGTATTTAATGCTGTAATATTTGACCAGTGTGTCCTTTGCCCTGTCAGCACACATAACAGAGTAGAAGTAGAATTTCCTGCTGGATGTAGGGTGAATGGGAGCAATTTGGGTGTTTTCAGTTCCCTCTTTTTTTCTTTTTCTTTCAGGGCCAGAAGAGGAAAAGGATAGTACCAGATCTTTCTCTAGTCTATGCACAGTAGAACTAACTGCATTTATATCCAAATCTTGGCTTAGCTCTTTATTTCTGTAATATTAATAGAAGGAGGACTAGACCCGTGTTTTCATGAATATGACTAGCTAGTTTCTTTTTTAGTTTTGCAGGAGACAGCATTTTCCATTATGATCCTAGTTACTAAATTTTTAACATTCTATATGCATTACCACATATGACCTTTAGAAGAGTCATGTGATGTGGAATTCAGATGTACTAATTGATATTGAGGAAATCTGAATTCATTTCTTTGTTATGCCACTTACTCGGTGGCTGATGAAATTTCATGTAACCAGTCACATGTCTGTTTTAAAATGTGCACTGTAATAGTGACTGATTCCGGATGCAATGAGGACTAATGATGTAATGATTCTTTTATGTTTCAAGTTTGAGCTGGCTACAGGCAAGTCCATAATCTTCTGTACATTTATTAGTAGTAGGTGAGGTTCTAATTATTAACTTGTGAATGTCTTTGAAATATAGTTACAGAGTATTTTACAATTGTGTGCCACAATTTTGTAAGAGTGGTTGAGATTTCTAATAATATTGATAAATCAGAGCACTATAGATTTTCAGAAGTTTTTGTCATAGAATACTACTGTTTTAAAAACTTTATGTGTTCCAAATTGTATTTTGTTATGTGACCATGGGCAACTGCATCCTCTTCTTTACTTCATATATAAAATGAGGGACCAGACGCCCCGCTTTTGACGGGACAGTTCCGATTTTTAACAATTTGTCCCACGTCATTTTAAAAAAGTCCCGATTTTTGGAAAGAATGCACGACAAGCTAGGGAACAGCGGGACATAGACCAAATTTTTAATCAAGAACCCCCTCCCCCCGGTCAATGGTGTCCCACTTTACCAATGTTAAAATCTGGTCACCTTATACCTTGTTGAGTTAATAGTAAAGGACTTATGTGAAGTGTGCAGTACTTGGTACATAGTAAGCACTCATTAACCATTATACTGTTATTGTCAATAGTAGTAACAAAACTCAGTCTGGCAACATACGACATATACTAGATCTGAAGAGGTTTAAATTAGAACAAAATACTCAGATAAGTTAGATTTCATGCGATATGGTCACTCTTTGTTTCAAAGGACACCAATTCTTTGAGCTGGGCATCCTGCCGGGCATTTAACAGATGGTTTAAATGCTGATGGTCTAGAATCTAGAATATGCTTCATTTTGTTTTATGCCCTTATATTTAGAATGGTGGTTATGTGCTATTGGACAAGTATAAAACCTATTTCCTCATCTGGTCACATACAGAGCATTGGTATTAATTCTGGCCTCTGTACAGAGACCAGAGTACATGTTGTACGTGGTATTAGAAAAGTCAAAGGCAACCTCTTCATCTTTGAATTGTTACTGTTGTACATTACAATAAGGATTACTCTTACCTTGAAGTTCTGGTCTGATAAGCATTCTTTTGTCTTGTTTCTCCATATATTCCTTTCTTCCATTTCCTTCTCTCTCTGTTTTACTTTTTTTGCCTAACTCCTTCCCAACTTTCCATTATCCTTACTTGATCCCTTTTAAACCTTTGTGCTTCTCTCCATGAATATTTATCAAGCACTTGCCAAGGCAGAACATGTTGCCCAACAGTCTTTTGAGTCTTTAGAAAGTTTGTAGCTTGATGGTGGTGTTGGTGATGATGAATGTGTTTAGTAATAGGCTGGTGGGTAGGGACTTAGACTTTATCTTATGGGCAATAATGATCTATGGAATTGAGTAAAGCTGAGATGTAAGGGATATTCTTAAAATCAAATTTTTTTGGACCTAAATGAAAGATGAATGGGAGGGATAAAAGGTTGAAGATGATGGGACCATTGGGAGACTCTATCTAATTTTGCATTCACATTTCTGACATTCTAAGGTAAGAAAGATCTGAATGAGTATATAGGCAAGGACATTGTTGACAACAAAAACAAGACAAGAAACATTTTGAAGGAGAAGTGGCAAAACTTGGTGACTAGATACAAAGGGTGAAAGGAGGACAAGGAAGAGCCAAATGGTAGATATCACAATGTTATTGTTTATATTAACAGAAATAGAGAAATAGGGAATAGAAGAAAATGATGGACTCAGCTTTTTATATTTTGCGTATGAGGTGCCAGTTGGATATTCAAGAATTATGGATTTCTAATTACATTATTTAACAATAAGTTTTTTGGATAAAACAGGGATTCCTCTTTTATTTAAGTTTTCTCCATCTATACAGTAGATATATTTATGATCCTCTCTTCCCACAATAGTGAGAAGTGAATAAAGGGATGTAGGAAAACTGTAATGAGTTGCCTCTACCTAAAATAAGTAATCAGTTATGTTAACTACTAATATTGTCATTAAATAATTAAACCAGAACATAGAGCTAGTTAGACCTATATTGTATTTTCATCTTATGTCAGATTCTAGCTCAGTCCTAGGCCACCAATGGAGAAGTAAGGGAAACTATCAGAGTATCAGTCTGAAGGAGTACAATTAGGGACATCATTTTATGGATTGTAATACGACTCAACATTGGCACATGATCCTATTCTAGCTTAAAGAAATTTGTTTAAGCAGCCCAATCAGATTCTTAGGCTAGACGAAGAATCTGATTGGGCTGCTTAACATGCTATCACGTTAGCATGATAGCTGTTTCATGCTAACAGTGACATGCTAGATCCATGCTCATCAAAGAACTCATCTGCACTGAGATATGGAATTTATACCAGAATGTAAATCAACATACTGCTCTCATTATCAAGACAGTCTTGCTATGAAAAGATGGTCAGCTGAACTTAAAAATACATTGAACTGCATATGTAGAGGACCACAAATTCCCAAGACTAAGATAACTGGAAAGTCTAGTTTCTTTTCTTTTTAAAAAATAGAAGCAGATTTTGTTTTTAAATTTATATTGAATCATGTGTTTTAGACAATTGGTCAGAGAACTTCTTTTCCCCAAAGGTGAGACATTCAAGTAGAATTATGTGTTCTAATTACATTGTTTAATAATGTTTTTAGTAGTTTATATTCCTATGGATTAATTTTTAACAAGCTCCTTGAATTCTCAAATGTACTATGATATTATAAGGGTTATATTCACTGATGTAATTTTAAGTATTTTTTGTTCTAATGGGTATCATTGTTGCCTGATGTTCGTGATTGGGTTATAATACACTTGCTATTAATAAAGGACAAGACATCATTTTAGCATTTAACATGATGGAACATAAATAGAAAGGCAAGCATTGCATAGAAATGATGTAATTGAATTGGCAAATGTGCTTTGAATAGTGCCCATTTAGGGTTTTTGGAAAAGTCACATTATCATCATGTGTATCAATTCTTAACTATATCAGAAAAAGGTAATGAGGTTAAATGTTTAGCCTGTGAAATAGTTTTAGATGCTGTTTTAAAAACAATATTCTAATTTAAAAAATTAGGGGAAGCTGGATGGCGCAGTGGGTTGAGCACTCACTTTGCAGCCCCGGGGACTGAGTATCAAATCCCAGCCCCAGGGACTGAGGATTGAATCCCAGCCCTGGTCCCAGCCTGAGTGGACCCATGTGCTGAACTGGGGAGTGCCCCAGTTCAGTTCTCACCAGGGTGAGACCCTGGACCATTTCCTGCCCTGTGCAGCCTCACACCCACCTGTAGAATGAAACTATGTGGAAAAACCAATGATGTGTAACTGTGGAGACTGTTCTTGGCCCTTCCCCTTCTCTCTGTCTCTGTCTCTGTATCTCTCTCTGTCAAAAACAATAAAAATAAATCTTTAAAAAAAATTATAATATGGTGATGGAAAGGGAACTGACTCTGGGTGGTGAGCACACAATTCAATACATTGATGATGTAATGTAGAATTATACACCTGGAACCCATGGAATTTTTTACCAACCAATGTCACCTCAATTAATTTAACAATTAATAAAAAAAAGAAAAAGATATATAATATAAAAAATTGTAGTAATAAAATAATTTAATTGTAGTGTTTTAAAGGGTGCTGAGATGTTAAAGAATTTGATAGGTATAACTGAACAGGAAATAGTAAAACTATCTAATGCAGTCAATATTAAGTGTATACGTCCATACCTTTTTTGGCTCAATATGTAAATTTTTATGAAGAATGTTGTATATTTTATGAAAATTTTTATAAAAATAGGAGATTATACATTTTTTAATTTAAAAGCATCATGGACATCCTTTCATATCAAAACACATAGACTTAATTCATTTAACATCTGCATAGCATTCCATTAATCAGTTATTCCTGTTTGAGAATTGTTAGTTTAAAAAGGTTTAAACTGAATTTCTTGGATTTTCTTTTTAGTTAAAAAAACCATTCATCAAGGAGTGATGTATAATAAGTAGCCTCTTTCAAATCTAGTAGACCATGGAAACTTCACTATTTGATTTTTTATGGGAAGTGTATTCTAAAATAATAAGTGGCCAATAGCATTTCAATGTTTTTATTAAACTGATTGGGCTGACATTGGTCAATAAAATTATATAGGTTTCTTATCAAAGGCCCTGAGAAGCCCTGCAGAAAGGAAATTTGTTTAACATTGTCTAATTTAGCATGTACTTATTTGACCATAATACTCTTTCTCATTTATCATCTACTGACATTCTATGTGTAGTTGAAGAATGCTTTTCTAGCATATTTATCCGATAGAACCTATAGTTTTGTTTTTTTTGTTTTTTTTTAAAGATTTATTTTTATTGTTTTTGACAGAGAGAGATATAGAGAGAGATAGAGACAGAGACAGAGAAGGGGGATGGCCCAGAACAGTCCCCATAGTTGCACATCATCGGTTTTTCCACATAGTTTCATTCCACAGGTGGACGCAGGGCTGCACCAGGCAGGAACTGGGCCGGGGTTTCACCTCAGTGAGAACTGAACTAGGGGAATCCTCCAGTTCAGCATATGGGTCTGCACAGGCCGGGGCCGGGATGCGATCTGTGGTCCCCGGGGCTGCAAAGTGAGCACTTAACCCATTGAGCCATCCCAGCTTCCCCAGAACCTATAGCTTTTAAAAAATGAATTGTTCATTTACAATCTGAGCAATGATGGTAAGTGTAAGGTTTACAATGATCAGTAAACACAATATAATACTTGAAATATATTTTAATACAAATGCCTTTTTTGCCACCATCTAACACATTGAAATAGTTCATCATGTCTTCAACAATTACATATGGTAAAATAGTTGGTGCTTTCAAACAGGTAGACTTGACCTGTCTTTTGCTTTTTAATACTCATGCTTTTTGTTCTCCAGTTTGTGAATAAAATTTAAAAAGCTTCTTATATTGTAACACATAGAAGAAATAAAAAAGCATTTATCTGCAAAATCAAATCAAAGGAATGAAAAAACTTTCTAATATTCATAATGTATAGTTTATTTTATTGTCTTACTGCTTTAGCTAACAGTACTGAAACAATAGTACTTGATAGTGATAAGGGCTGTCATATTTTAATAGCAATTAGTTTTCTAATTACTATTTGGCAAGACCTTGTTAAGACTATATATCATGAATATATAAACCAATATACAATACTATCTAGGACTGAGACAACAACCCATACGCAGCCACATAACTCTGCTTCCAACCGCTCTCCCATTTTGTCTACTTGCCTTCCCTCACCTAAGGCACCCATCATTCTAAGTCCCATGATTCTCATCTCCTTGCTTTCTTCTCATATAGTTCATTGTCTCTATATGTATTGGTAAAAGTATATATTTTTATTTTAGCTTTTAAACTACATAAAAATGTTATATTTAATTTTTATCCCTTTTTACTCAGTGATAAGATTCATATTGTCTTGTGCTGAAGTATGAAAACTGTTTTTCTCTAAATTCAATTATTGACAATGGTATAGAATATTTCATTTGTTGTAAAGCTTAAATTCTTGATACCGGAATTGATAATATTGTAGTTCTTAAATACTGTTTTTCTTTCTTTTTTTTCCCTTAACCTTCTTTGTTAAACAGTATCTTTTAGTGGTTAAAAACCATGTCTCTGAGCCAGATCACTGGGATTTGAACCCCAGAAGTGCTACTTATCAGTTACTAGATGGCTGTATCTTATTAACCCAGGGCTATAACACTTTTGGTTTTTTTGTAGGGAAAATTAACCCATTTACCTTTATTGCACTAAATGATCTATTTAGTTTTGTTCCTTTTGTTTTCACTTTCAGTTTTATCAATGGTCAACTGTGTTTGTGAGTTCCTTAATCTATATATGTTGTAGCTTCCTCATCTATAAAATAGAATGAACAATAGTATTTATTTTATATGGCACTATTAAATAAGTTAATACAAGTAGGTTTACCAGAAATGTACTTGTCTTACAGTAAGTAACATGTGTTAAGTGTTATTTATATTTTATATTAATGATGCTCTAATGTTTCTTCTTTTTCCCCCATTTTCTTAATTTTGCTAATAAAAAAAAAGAAATTCATTCCCCCACCCCCATTAAAACAGGAAATTCTATCTCTGTTTTTCTTTGGTAATGTGCTTATTTTTGAGTTATAAAGGCATACTTAGCTATTAAGATTTAAAAGTAAACAATAACTCTATCCTTCTTGCCCTAAGCTATGTGATCTATCCTAATTCCCTTCTCCATCACTGAAATTTTCCAAAGTGCATATGCTGATTTTCACTGTTGGCAGCAGTATATGAGAAGTTTAGGTGCCTCACATTATATTACTATGCCTTGTTTTGTCAATATTTTTCACTTTAGACATTTAGCTGGATATATAATCATGATTCTTTGTGTTTCAATTTGCATTTCCTTACCAACATTTTTTTGGTATGGTTTCATTCATTTCTTTAAATTTTGTCTTTTGTGAGATATTCAATTTCCCCTTATTTTTATTTTTGTTTTTCTTTTTTAGTAAAGATATATAATTTCTATAAATTCTTTATTGTATATATATATATTACAGATACCTTCTCCTACACCTTAATGGTGTTTTATGTTGAACACAGGTTTGGTCTTAATTTACTCAAATGAATTGTCTTTATGGTTAGTATTATTTATGTCCTAAGGAAATCCTTTTTTTCTTTCCTTTTCTTTTTTTTAAACCAAGATCACAATATATTCTATTACAGTCTTTTCTAAAAACTTCGTGAAACAAGTTTGGGATTGTTCCTTTTTTTCAATTTTTAGACGTTTATAGAAGTACCGTAGTGTTCTTTAAACATTTGGTGGTGATTGTTGGTGAAGCACCGAGAGGTTGAATTGTTTGAGGGAGGAATTGATTAGGATTCAATTTTTAAAAAGTTATGAATGTACTTAGGTTTTCTAACTTACAGGGTCAGTTTTGATTAAGATACACTCCCCCCCACCCCCCGAAATGTTCTAGAACACATTTCTTCTAAATTTGCTTGAATAATGTTGTTTGTAATAATGTCCATAGGATCTTGATATTGGCTATTTTTTTTCTTATTTTCTCCAGAATTGAGTCTTAAATTTAAAGTTTATATATTATTTTGTTCTAGTGACGTTTTTGCTTGTGCTACATTATCTCCTTCAAAGTTTTCATTCCAGTTTGGAGTACTTATTTGATGTTTTAGCCTGCACAGAGCCATCAATTCTGGCTTACTGTGTCAGTCTGACTCCTTCAAGTCACAGTGCTTCCTTAATTGGATTGTGTTCCTCTTTTACTTACTATTGTTAGCCAGAGAGAGATTCGATTTCTTAGCCTCCAGGCGGAACAGATTTTGGCAGATTTCTCAGACAGTGAGATATTGACAGGCTTTGGTAACCACCCATTCAACTTTCTGTTTCTATGAATTTGACTATTTTAGACACCTGATAAGTGAAATCATGCAGGATTTGTCTTTTTGTGACTGCCTTATTTTACTTAGCAACTTTTTTCTATGTTATAGCATGTAGCAGAATTACCTCCTCTTTAGGGCCGAATAAACAATTGTATGTGCATACCCCATTTCATTTATCCATTTATTGACTGATGGACATTTGGATCGCTACCACCTTTTGTCTACTGGGAATAATGCTGCAGAGAAATGTGTGTACAAATATCTCTTCAAGACACTGATTTAATTCTTACTTACAGCAAGAGTCCCTGGATCATATGGTAGTACTAGTTGTCATTCTTTGAAGGCACCTTTAGATTGTTTTTTATAGCAGTTGTACCATTTTATAGTCCCACCAACAGCTTGCAAAGGTTTTACTTTTTTCACATCTTCACCAATACTTATTTCTGCTTCTTTCTCTCTCCTCTCTTTCTCTCTCTCTCTCTCTCTCCCCTCTGTTTCTTTCTTTCTATAACCATTCTAATGGGTGTGATGTGATCTCATTGTAGTTTTGATTTGCATGTCTCCAATGATTGGTGATATTGAACATCTTTTCTTATGCTCATTGGCCATCTGTATATTATCTTTGTCTATTGAAGTTCTTTACCTGTTTTTTAAAATAGTTATTTTTGTTGAGTTGTAGGAAGGTTTCAGAAAAGTTCTAGGTATTAATCCCTTACCAGATATGTGGTTGCAAATATTTTCTTTTGTTCACTAGGTTGCCTTTTCACTCTGATTGTGTCCTTTGTGAAGACATTTTAAAATTTGATGTAGTCCCATTTTTTCGTATTTTCCTTTTGTTGCCTGTGCTTTGGTGTCACATCCAATAAATCATTGCTGAATCCAGTGTTATGTAGCTTTTCCTCTGTTTTACTTTAGGAGTTTTGAGTTATGGGTTTTGCTTTTAGGTCTTTAATCTATTATGAGTTAATTCTTATAAATGATGTAAAATGAGTCCAATTTCATTTCTTTGCATGTGGATATCTATTTCTTCCAACACCATCTGTTGAAGAGGCTATTCTTTTCCCATTGAATTGTCTTGTATTTATGATGAACATCATTTAACCATATATAAGAAGGTTTATTGCTACTCTCTATATTCCATTCCATTGGTCTATATGCTATGAACGTTCTTATACAAGTCTTTCTTTTTTATTTTCTTTTTTCGACATATGTTTTCCTTCTCTTAGGCATAAATCTAGAGCAGGATTGTAGAGTCAGAGGGAAGATACATGTGTAGCTTCACTTAGAAATTGTCAGATAGTTTTCCAATGTGATTGTACCAATACTTGGTATTACTGTTTTTAAAATTTTGGCCATTTGGGTAAGTAGAGTCCTTTTGTTTTGGTTAAATTGTTATTGAAGCACTTAAGGTTACCTGAAATTTATCCTTAAGAATGTGTTTAATTATTTTCTCTTTGTAATAGATTACAAACTTTATGAGGTACTATTTATTCTTCAATTTATAAATGTTTCCTGACATACAGTAGGTACTCAATAAATGCTCAGTTTGAATGAAACAGATGAACAAATAAATTAAAACATGAATATTTACCTTCTTCCTGAAAATGCTGGGATTTGTATACATGAAATACATCTGGGATCTTCTCCAGGGTCCAATTATTGGTCATGGATATTTTAGTGTTTAAATAAACCCCAGGAGAAAAAGATGGTAGGACAAAGATTTAGGACTGTACACTCAATATGCCAAATTTCCAGAATTTCCTACTGAGATTAATTTTAAAACCTAAGAGCATAGTAATATCAAAATGCAGAATGGTTTTAGGAATTAGAAAAATAAGTCCATCTGTATAAACAATGTTAAAGGACTTTGGTTCTTTTTTACAACCATAGGATGGCTGCTTACCGGTATTTAAAATGCAACAAATTATTTTTGTAAGGAAATATTTCCAATTCTTATAGTGCAATTAAGTCTTGATTATTTTGGTAGTGATTATTTGGTTTATGAACTATCCAGGATACAGTATTTTTCTTCCTTGATTATTTTGGTTCATATTTTTCCTTTTCAAAATACTTTCACCAAACAATTGTCAGAAACATAAGCAGAGAAAAATTAGAAAGGGGAGGGCAGAAGAACAAATTGAAGAAGGAAAATAAGACAAGCACCCATGCTTTCTAGAATTTTTTTCTGTTAGCACAAATAATTAAGAATTTAGAAATGGCTTCTAGAAATGAATAGTACTTAAAAGTGGTTGCTGTAATAATTTCCAGTGTTCAGTAAGGAAGACATAATACAGGTTTGTTAGTACCATTATGAAAACCTGAACATTTTATTTCAATGAATTGATAATGCTATAGGACACTGTTTTAAATAAAAATATTTTGTCCTTTTATAGTTTCACATTGAAAGCAGATGTGTAAGTATTAAATATTTTGACTGTTTTACTTTTTGTCACATTTTTAGTCATGCAATTTAATGACTCCACCTTATATTCTTTTTTTGTCCCCAGAGAGTCAACTAAAGAAAACCACTTTGCCTTTTCACAACTACAGCAACATGAATGAAGATCTGCATATAGAGAAGGAAATAGTTTTTGGATACCCTTCAAAAAATGCATCATTGGCAAATGAAAGAAGTCAGTTACATTCCAGGAAAAAA
Organism: Craseonycteris thonglongyai; assembly: GCA_004027555.1. NCBI lineage: Eukaryota > Metazoa > Chordata > Mammalia > Chiroptera > Craseonycteridae > Craseonycteris > Craseonycteris thonglongyai. Next base: position 11,121 of record PVKE010028502.1, read on the forward strand.
CGTTTTTTATCATATCCAAGATACGTGGAAGTTATGGTTACAGCTGATGCTAAAATGGTTCAACATCACGGACAGAATTTGCAGCACTATGTATTAACTCTAATGTCAATTGTAAGTAAACTTAACAAGTTTTTTATATTTCCTAAAATGTTTGACATAGTATTTTTATCACATTTAATTTTTAAAAAGTCCTAAAACTCTAGATGTAAGCAAATGGAATCTAGCTCTAAGGCAAAAATAATTCATTGAAATTTAGTGTAGTTAGATGTATAGCAACTATCCCATTCTGTTACTTGGACAACTTTCTAAAACATCTTAAATCTCTGAAACTACCTAACGAAAACGCTTGATTGACTTCATCACATGAATGGTTTCTGCCCCCTAGTGACAGGGAAGATCCTAGTAGCATTGATCTTTTACCCTTTAAATTTGAATTTTATAACCTGACCCTATTTTTTGCACAGAGGGAAGAAGATATTATTTTTACTACTGATACAGATGCATGGTATTTTAAGTTATAAATGTATTTATGGGGGTAAAAAGATAAGCTATTACTAATAGAGCTGCCTTAGCAAATTTGTGGTGTGACATCGCAGTAGATATAGGAGTCCCTTATCTGATGTTTATATCTCTGTTGAACAGTGGTGGTGTTTATATCCACAGAACAGAATTCTAGTGCTGGTGAAGAGGACCAGTTTTTTATGTGTGTATGTGGTAGCACGCATATATACACATATATACCTATAAACACTCACATATCTACTGTCTGGGACATTCCTGGACTTAGGCCTGCTGTTACTAAAAACCCTCCTTCCACTTTATGCTCAGAAGTATCCTGGTTTAGTTGATGAATTACATAGTCACCTATTTATACAGATTTGGGTTATTGGAACATATCTCATGGTTGAAAACCTTTATTTATATTTAGGATATTCAGGCAAACTTTGTTGAAAAGACTTGGACAAAACACATCTGTAGGCCATTGTAAATTTTCCTTAATTAGAAATCCTCAAGTAACTTCACTGTGCCTTTAAGATCCTATAATGATGTTATTTTTCTTACATATAAAAGTTTATTTTAAATTCTTATAAGTGCTGAGTATACATGGTCTTTGCTGCCTAAACACAGTGTCTGGTACAAAGTGTCCACCATTCAATGAACAGTTATTGAAAGAAAAAAAATGAATGAATAGGTGATTATAGTAACACTTTCTTTATGATGTATGACATCATAATAGACAAAAAAAGATAATCCAAAATGATTTTGAGATTTGTATAATATAGACACTTGTTTTGTTTACCTAAATAGAATTTTAAAAATGACAACAGAGCTATACGTATAAATTTGTCCCAATGACACATTTTTTTACTTCTGAATCTGAAGTAATTATATAGATATGGTTGTGGCATGCTCATTATGAAGGAATTCTAATGAGAAACACTGACATGGAGGATGTCAATTGATATGTAAGAAATTGCATCACTTATATGGAACACCATGGGATAAACTTTGCAATTTTAAATGGTTAAAGGAAACAATATTCATTTATAAAATTGGGGAGGACATAGAGATACTGATGGAAAATACTAGATTTTTTAAATGCAACAGATTTTGAAGCATGTTAAATGAAATATAACTCTGGTATAAGTGCTTTGGAAATACTAACTAGAAGAAGTAAAGGAAAGCAGGAGTCATTTTTCCAAGGATAATTTTGGAATAGCTACATGCAATTTTGGTGATAATGCCATCCACAGAAAAATTTTATTGTATGCATTATATGTTATAATTAATTTAATCACTATCTAGAAGATACTGTGAGATACCTTCAGATAATTGAAGTTTTCCAGGGGAACTTTAAACCCAGATTTCATCAAGGGCAAAGTATATCTTTTGACTTTATGGAAAGTAAGTCTGTTTCTAAAATTGCTTGAAACATCAGAGCAGTTTTAGTCCCACTAGTAGCCAGTGTCAATTGAAGATAAGATGCTTGTAGATGTGGTCAGTCAGTTGTTTTGTATTGTGCTTATGTCCACAGGGAGGTAGTTCCTGAAGCAGGATTGAGGAATAGGAGAGCATTCCAAATATAAGTAGGGTAGTAGGAAAACTTTATTTTTATTTATTTATTTATTTTTGATGAGCGAGAGAGAGAAAGAACTGAACTGGGGGAGCTCCCAGTTCAGCATATGGTTCCGCATGGGCCGGGGCCGGGATTCGATCCTCAGTCCCCGGCGCTGCAAAGTGAGCGCTTAACCCAATGAGCCATCCCGGCTTCCCAATAGGAAAACTTTAGAAGGGCAAGTCTCTCTCTTTTGAGGTTATTTGGGTTTTGTATATACTTTCTTTCCTCCTCAGATGTCAAATTTCAGATGACCTCTAAATTACATGGGTTTAGTGCTTTTCCCCCCCCCCTCTCTCTTTCATTGAAAGAATATTCAGGTAAGAATACAGGAAAGTCATCAGACTTTAGGGTTCTGTGCATATATTGTTATTTTATTAGTGGAAAATTGTGATCACAGCTCTTCTTTGTAGAAAGAAACAGGTTAAAGGTGAAAGGAATCTTGGAGAAAGAGTGAAACAAGTGAAATTTGTTTTTCCTGGGACTTTAAAAGTTTTATGTCTTTGGAAACCACTCAGTCCTGGGAAAACTGGGACAATTGGTCACACTACGTAGAGATTGTAAAATCTAGTCCAATTTGTTTTATCTCTACTTGTGAAGTCCATTTCCAGAATTGCTCTGAAGAGGTAAGAGGAATGCTGTCTCCACTTAAGTGTCCCCAGATGTTTGCAATTGAGGAAGGAGCCAATTCAAGTTTTGCGTATTTTGTCCTGATTTTTAAGAAGGCATTAATTGCATTTATTCAAACACCCACTCATGATATTGATAGTGTTATTGGTAATTGCAAGTTAGAAAAAAAGACAAGAAAATGTGATTTAGATTTGGAATATGATAGCCATTTAAAGAAAATTCAACGTGATGAAAAAAATTTTTGTGTGTTTAGTATCAAATATAAGGAGGAAATTGCTGAAAGCTGTCTGCACTGAACAAATGAATTATATGCATAATTTAGAGAGATTATCTGTATTTACCCATCCTGCAAAAAGTGAACAATTATTCTGCCTTAAAGTTGTGTGTGTGTGTGTGTGTGTGTGTTTTGTTTGTTTGTTTGCTTTTAACAATTTAAATGATTGTGTGCAGGGATAACAGAAACAATGGGTGTGATTTCACTCACTTTTTAAAGTGCTGACTAGTAATCTCTAGTCAGAGGATTTTGGAATTAACATTAGAATTGGTTGAGAACTACCAAGGTATGTATAAACTAAGACAATTAGTTTCTTCAATTTATTTTGATACTCGATGACTTTTTAATAAAACTTGAAAATAGTTACTGTATTAGAGACCTCATAATTTATTTTGCTTACAGAGGTTTGACTTTATAATATTCATCTTGTTATGGATTTAATAATGTAAATTTAAGGACCATCATGTGATACTTAGGAGTTTACCCCTGTTTATTAAAACATAGTTACTATTACATAGAAGCATTTATCAACTAAAAATGCTCACTTGCATTACACTGACTTAATATCATTGCTTCCAATTCTTTTTATAGATGACTTTGAAATAAAAGGTGGTCAAAAGGTATAAAATTCCAGTTATAAGATACATTAGTCCTGGGGATGTAAGGTACATCATGGGGACTATAGTTAACAATACTGTATTGTATATTTGAATACAATACTAAGAATAGATCTGAAAAGTTCTCGTAACGAAAAAATTTGTAACTCCGTGGTGATGGATGTTACCTAAACTTATTGTGACAATCATCTTGCAATATGTATATGTAGGTAATCATTATTATACATCCAAAACTAATATAATGTTATAAATCAATTATTTCAATCTAAAAAATGCCTAAAATGATAAAAAAAAATGAAGGCAGCCTGTAAATATGTCTTATATGAACATTTAATAAAATTCTATATAAAAATTATTGCAAAATGATTGGCCAGTTAATGGTGGCAGTATTTTTTTCCCTCATGCTTTGCTTGATGTGTATGCATTTTACCTAGAATTTTCCTGGAAATACTTAATGTAATTCATATAATTTATCTTTTACTAAACATTTCTGAAGTAATGCTTCCTGTTTTGATACATGTAAAGAAATATTAACTCTATATGCCAGGGAAATACACTTAAAGAATAAAAGATTACAGAGGTAAGGGGGCAGGGGTGAGGGAGGAGGGAGGTGACATCAAATATATGGTGATGGAGGGATAACTGACTGTGGGTAGTGAACACATAATACAACACATAGATGATGTATTGTAGACTTGTACACCTGGAGCCTATGTAATTTTTACTAACTAATATCACCCAATACATTTAATTAAAAAAAGAATAAAAGATTACATAAATTTAACTAGAGCAATAAAAATTCTAATCCCCAGCACTGTAAAATGTAGCAATTACAGAAATATATGATAGTATTACATGGCTTTATAGCCATGTGGTCATTCATCTGCCTGTTCACAATTCAACTTAATTTGTTAGTAATGGTTATTCAAAAATATCACCTTTAAACGTTCAAATATACTAAAAGGTACATATACTGAGTAAGGGTCACAGATTAAAAGAGTCAATACATAAAGCAATAGAGGTGCATACAATTAAATGAGCAACTGACCTTCTTAATTAAAGAACCATTTTAATAAAGCAAACTATCATTCTGAAGGGTCATTTGGTGTATGCGTGTCAAGAATTATTTAAATTGAACCATCTGCTTTTGTATCTTTTACCTCCAGAAGGATGAGTTTTTTAAGGGTAGAGATCATCCCTTATTCATGTCTGTATCTAGTAAGCAACATACAGTGTTTAAAAGTCAGTAGACATTTAATAAGTATTTTCAGAAATAATAAAACCGATGCTCTTAGATTCTTTGCTTTATATTTGAATATACTATAACTAATTTGAAACACATGAACTAAAACTAACATTATACCATAATATATGCCTTTTATTCTGAAAACATTTTATAAGTATCTATGATAACTACCATTGATCCCTATGACCAGGCCCTGATCTAAATCCTTTTTTTATGCCATCTCATTTAATCCTATAGCCAATTAATAAGTAGGTATAATCAAAAACTAGCTGTTAGAATTTGAACTTGGGTCTATTTAAATTAGGAGACTATGTTGTATCCCATTACCCATATTACATAATTACTTGAACCATTTCCCCCCTAATATTGCATTTTAAAGAAACTTTGTGGTAGCAATATATTTAAAATTGTACTTGTACATCTGGAAACTATCTAATTGTTAGCAACCAATGTCACCCCATTAAATTTAACAATAAAAAAAAATTGTATTGTCAGAACACTGGGAATATGTTTCCAAATTTTACCTGGTAAGTTGGTCACTTTTCAAAAATAGTGCAGCATCTGTTTCTTCCAGAAACTGAAAAATATTTTTGTGGCTAGATACTTTATAGCTAACATTATAACAGATTGTTGTTTGTAATCAACTTATTTGGGGCAATGAGTAGAAACATTAGTCATTTACATACTTCATAGTGCTTACGTTCTTCACTGTGAAGTACTGGGAGTGCATTATAACCTGTGACATAGAAATCTGCACAACTGTTTCATTTTCAGGGGAAAAAGCCTTTGTGCACACTGAGGTGCACTGTTTACTTTGTAATTTGACTTAGATAAGCATTTACTTTAAAACTCAGATTCAAAATATAAGTCTACAGTCACAAATATGGCCATACTTTGTTTTCTACAGTAGATATACGTTTTAAAGTTGCATGAATATTTATCGATTCAGCTGTGGTTTTCCACAACTCCCATTTTAAAGGGAGCAATACTGCAATGTTAACCGACCTGCTTGAAATCACCAATCACCTGACTGGCCTGGTCTTTTAACTCCTAATCCCACAGGAGAGACCACCAACCACTCTTGCCAAAATTGCCACCCTCAAAGCCAGAGTTCAGTAGAGATGATAAACCCATACTTGTGGCTGCAAAGCTAAAACAATAGGAAAAGCACTAGAATGACCCTGCAGTGCTAGCGTTTCCAGAGCTGCTTTAGTTCTGGCTCTGGCAGTACTCTGTGTGGCATTAGAAGCAGCAGCCGTGATGTCATTCATTGTGCTGAAGCACTTTGGCTGTACTTCTAGCAATCCGTAATCTGCATGAGATCAAAAACCATGGCTTTTAGTCAACAAAGCAAGAAGTAGATGCCAAACATTTATTAAATAAATGAGAGAAATAGCTCCTCCTGAAGCAATTGATGTCCAGTAGATGGTAACCCGGTTTCTGAAGCAATTTTCATTGCACAGATGTTCCAAGTCCATAGAATTGTCCTTTCTCTAAAGGAGTGCAAGCTAGAGGCAGTAGCCATGGAAGACACTCTTACTGCAGTGGTGGCTCCGTGATGGCTACAAGAAGAGGATATGAATTAGTGAAGTGGACAGCACATTTAACTGTGAATCACAAACAGCCCATGCAGAGTGCCTTGCCTTCTCCAATTGTGGAGAATCGAGGACCAGGATGTGACTCACAACGTCTGATAGCTCTTTATTTGATTTGGGGGGAATCCTTCTCCATGGATTCCAGTAGTGCTAAATATTAAAAATCATAAGTTCACTCAAAATTGGAAATATGCAGCCATGGCAGAAGAGGTTATGGAAAAGCCTCCAGATTTTGACTCACTAGTCCCGGGGTGGGGCCTGAGATTATGCATGTCTAATTAGCTTTTGGTGATACGGAGGCTGCTGATTCATGGACAGATCTCAGTAGCAAGGGTTAGGATACCGGTTCTCAGAGTTTGCCTCATATTGGAATCATTACAGAAAAATAAGGAGTTTTAAAAGACACTGATGGCTAGGCCTCAACCCTAGAGATTTTGACTTAATTGGTAAGGGATGTGGCCCAAGCGTCAGGACTTGTGAAAAGCTCCCTAGGAGATTCCAGCATGCAGCTAAGTTGGAGAATTGATGCTCTTGGACTGGTTTCAATTTACTTTTGAGAAGAAATATTCATTTTAAGTATCTAATCCTATATTTATTTCATTGTAGGTTGCAGCAATCTATAAGGACTCAAGTATTGGAAACCTTATAAACATAGTAATTGTAAAATTAATTGTAATTCATAATGAACAGGTAAGAAGCAGATCTAAATTAGTAGTCTTTGTTGTAGTAGGCTCCTACCACAAAAAGCAATATATATATTCTCAGAACTCCTATTATATATATATTCTCAGAACTCTTATTAGAAATGAGACATTTTAAAAATTTATGTTTAAAATTGATTTGGAAAGGAGTGAGATTAACTTTTTCTGTTGTGATGGAATAAAATGGAATAATAACAGAGGAAGTAACAAACATTCAAAACAATTTAAAACTTAAAGCTTAAACACATTCACTTACCGTATTTTCCGGCGTATAAGACGACCCCCTAATTTTACAGTTAAAACATAGGTTTAGGCCTATATTCGCTGTATAAGACAACCCCCCACTTCCGAGGCTGTAGTCTTATACAGCGAATATAGGCCTAAACCTATGTTTTAACTGTAAAATTAGGGGGTCGTCTTATATGCCCGGTCGTCTTATACGCCGGAAAATACGGTATTTAATTTTATAATTCTGTTGAAAGATTTAAATTAAGGTAAATTTTAGAAGGTAGTTTTTTGATCCTAAATACTGGATAGTTATACTCAGGAATTCTAATTAGATTGTTTTGATCATAACGTTTAAGTATCACTAAAGTGTTAGAGATATGAGGGAGAGATAATACCTTTCCATTTGCCTATGAAAATGCTATTTGATAAATTGCATGGATGCTAACAAGCTTTGAATAAAAAGAGGCCATGAACATTTTGAGGTAGCATTGAATGGTGTATTTTTTTGTTTTTGTTTTGTTCAGGAAGGACCAATCATCAGTTTTAATGCAGCTACCACCTTACACAACTTTTGCTTGTGGCAACAAACACAAAATAATCTTGATGATACTCACCCTTCCCACCATGACACTGCAGTTCTTATCACTAGGTACAGTTTTATAAACATAACCCTTTTAACTGCAACTGTTTACCTGTTTTCTCCTGCATAATCACTGATAGTTTTTGGTACATTAATTCATTATCATTTATACATAGCAGTGTTTATAAGAACTTGTATTACAAAAAATATTGAATGAAAGCATTCTTCTATTCTTTCAGACCAGAATGATAGTTGATTCCTTAGGAAATTAACAATGTTAGGTTAAATAATGATTTGACAGACAAAATAATTATCTTATTATGTTAGTGACAGAATAAGAATTAAGAAAAATATTTAGATGTTAATATGGATATGGAATTAAGAACAGATTTTTTCAATTTCCCACTTTTGAATTTATTTGATTGTCTAATATAATAGTCCTTCTACTTTAAAAAATATTTATCTGTTACTTGTTTTGATGCTAAATGCATGTTTTAATTCAAGGCTGCTTTTGCTAGTGTTTTTCCTCAAACTTATGTAATTATATGAAAAACAGCTTCTGCTTTTATGAAATGATTATCCATTTCGTAAGTACCACTACATGTGACTCACATCTTTGTTTCAACAACACTGATGCTACCAGGATATTTAAATCCTAGGTTTGTTGGTTTATTTTGGTTGGTCGGTTGATAAAATGAAATCTCTCACTTGAGGGTCAGATTTGGAGAAATCTCAGCTTTCTAGAATCCTGAAACAATCTTTAGTCTATATATAACTGGGAACATATAGTCCATGTACTTTACCTCTTTGCAAAATTAAGGCATAATTGACTTGATTTTATATACAGTATTCTATTAATAGTCTGTCATTGGTTCTTCTCTGGATTATACAATAGTTGGAGGCCAAGCACCAAAGGCCAAAGATAACAGATGGGAGGTTGGAAAGTACTATAAGAATAAGAAGAGACCATAAGGAAAGAGATAAGAGGACTGTCAAATTGAATAGTTAGGGACTGAATAATGCAGAAGCAAAACAAAACAAACAAACAAACAAAAATTAAGCAACTTGATAACAGTGACATTAACACATCAAGAAAAAAGTAAATTATGTTAGATATTACTGCATAAGTAAAGGCAGACTTAGCTTTTCATTGAACTCAGTTAAACTTAAACTATTATAGTGATTGCTGTAAAACTATAGCAGTAATTGCTGCTATATATCACCCATTGCTTATTGTTATGTACAAATGGTCCATTATTCTATATTTGAACTTACTGAGAGCTTAAGAACTGGATTTTGCAAGTCAATTTGTAGTAATAATCATATTATAGTTGAAGTGTCTTTATCTTGCTTTGGTTTGTTGCACAAATATTTTCTGAAAATGTTTCAAAATCTTTTGTTTTTAGGGAAGACATTTGTGGAGCTAGAGAGAAATGTGACACATTAGGTAAGTTCATTTGTAAATTAAATATAGCCCATATAATTGTTTACTGAATAAGATAATATAGATTATTTTCCTTTTGTTTTACATTTTAATCATTTAATCAGTTGTCTTGATTAATAATTATAGTTGTCACTATTATTTGATTCTGCTTCTGTAAATATCAATTGCTTTGTAAAGCTTAACATACTTTAGGGCTTTATTATATAATATTTGATTCATATTAAATAATACATAATAACCTCTATGCAAATTTAAAGCAACATATGAAATGAGTAGCCTTGAATCCACCACTAGATTTGAGTGAGAACTTGATCAATACTATTA